>JAIUND010000879.1:0-48932 GCA_034699125.1 Gisinianus flammeolus | reverse complement strand
TTCAGGGTGACAGAAAAGGTCATGGCAGACAATAATGTCACAGGACCCAAAGCTCCATCTTGAGCCGTTTGACCTTTGCAGCAGGTCAACGAAATTAAGGAAAATAATTATAGTTCATTTGTGAACTTAACAGACGATATGATATTTCGATTGTTAATTTGTAAAAAGTCAAAGTGCATTTTATTTTCACTCTTCAGTACTCGGTGTTGTATTTTTGTTATGAATATGAATATGAATTCAGCAACCCTCTCAACTTGAGAGTCTCAAGTTTCAACCCTTATGAAAACAGGAATCCTTTTGTAACTGAATTTCTGGGAAATTTCATTGTGTATTTAGTATTTAACTATATAGATAAATCTCTCTTTCTCGTATACATTTCCCCACATTTTATGGTTTATGGTATCTCCGACTGATATAAAAAAATCTCTTTTTATCATACTCTTCAACCCTCATCTCTTATTCTGATTTTGATTTGGAAAAGGGGTGAAATTCTCAAAGAAAAAAACTCATATTTTGATTGCAATTGCAATAGTTGAGACATTTTCTCATCCATTTATTTTCGTTTCTCTCGTCCTCTTTGCACCGAGAATATCTGTATATTTGGCTGGATTTACGAGGGTGCGTCTAGACTCTCGCTCGATGAAAGCTTTATGTAGATTTCCTTTTATTTTCTACTAGCCTTTAAAGTTCGAACGTCGAGATTCTTCCCCCAACCACATCCACATTTTATCATCATGATTCGCTATATAACATTGTAAAATCTCTGAATTGACTCCCCCAAAATCTCAGAGACTTTTAAGTTTTTACCCTCCGTCTTATTTTGATATTCATTTCCCTTTTTATGGCTCGAGTTTACAGCGGAGTGAGAAGTGGGAGGATGATGGAAAATATTATATATATAGAAGACAAAATGAGCTCTCAAACTCTCAATCCCATATCAAATTGTTTATTGAGGAATTCAAAAGACTATTTTTGACAAGTGACGAGATTATTTTTAATCATTTCTCAGTGCCCGTTTTGATTTGTATTATTTGTAGAGATGAAAATAAAAAGTAAAAAATAAAAAACACACATTTTGTGCACATGTATTAAATACAAAAGAATGTGAGCAATGTCATATGAGCCAACGTCAATTTCCTAATGAGACCAAGAGGAAAAAATCAAAAAATCAAGTTGTGGAAAAGAAATTACGACGCGGAAAATACGATGACACGCAACTTCTTCTTTACGACCCATCATAACTTTTGCTCAAATAAAATAGTAGACAGCAAACATTACACACACAAATATTTGTGTATGTGTGGCCTTTATCTAGTCCAACATCTGCTGCTACCGCAAGTACAATCCACAAGTATACACATGAAAGAATCCTCGCTAAATTAAATATGTTGGGGATTTTCGAGAAATTGCGACAATCAAGCACAATGTGCTATGATATTTTTAAATATTTTAGTCCAGCACTTTGGTAAATGCATGGCAATGAATTATGCGACAAAGCGTTTTAAGTTTTAAGTTTAATACATAATCAACTCCAACAGGACTTTCTTCAGGCTTTCTCTTTCACCATGTTCATGGACAAATATCTGTGACCTACTAAATTCCGAATTTCAGTGACAAAATGACAATGTTTATGGGACTCAAAACGCAAAACCTGAAGCCATCATCATCCAGCAGTTTATGTACAATTAGGGGAAAAACTTGAGCTGTCCGTCACAACATTCAATAATTACTGTAATTGAACAACATGGTTTGGGAGTGTACGACCGTCAATTATGGATATTATATAATATTTACCACTTGTCATCCTTATATACCTCTAGCCTTCTTTCCCTTCGTCGTTTGTATACACATTTCAAATTGGTCATAGGTATAAGAAAACGCGGTCAGAAATTCGTATCAGTACCTAATTTTTTCCTATCTATCGATTTTTTCTCTAATTTCTCAACGAAAATGTGTGTTCTTCAAATCAAAAAATGACATGACTCCAATGATAAATGTCAAAGTTTGATTTACCCGTTACTCGTTTTCATAAAAGAAAAAAGAAATTTCTGTTTTACATATAAATATATGCTCGTCGTCCTACATATTGGGAAAATGAAAATATTGAGATTGCAGATGGTATGGTTTATAAACTTGAGAGGATTTTGGTTGTTTGCTGTCTGTCTGTCTGTCTGTCTGTTGTCGTTTTGTCAGAATAATGGGGAATATATAGCAAGAGAACTTTATAGCTGCCGTCAATAGACAAATTATTAAGAGTATTATTATGACTCTAATTATATTACATTTATTATCTCCTCCTTGTGGTTTTACATCTTGTTTCACATATTCGCATTCGCATTCCACAGTCCTCACGCTACAGACTACAAATCGCAGTCGTTTGTAAATTTCCCCTGTGACTGTGACTATCTGTATATATGTATACGAATATATAGGAATATGGAATAGGAAAAAGCAAACTAAATGACTCTGTATACGACATTTAATATGACTGTAATAACTTGTAAAGCTGATTCATAAAGAATGGAGAATGAAGAGGCTCTTCCCGTGATATTTTGTTTGTGAGATGCTATCTACATTTTTATTATACCCATTAAATTCCTCCACGAAAAAGAACTCAAACAAAATATTGCGGCTGCCTTGTTGTCTTTCTCTCTCTCTCTCTCATACATGTATGTTTTTTTTTTTTTTGATGACTTGCTTTGGTTTTTGGTTTTCAGTTATTGCTTATTATACTTGTTACTTGTGCACTGTGAAGTTGATTACCGTCAATTATTTACTGTATGTCAAGGTTTGAGATTTTTTTAATGGAGTTTTTGCTATTAGCTGTCTCCCTCACAGTCTTAAATCTCTCAAATACAAATACAGATACTCAGATCAGACGTTGCAAACATACATACATATCTGTAGATATTTGCTCACTGCCAAAAAATTCTCCATGTACGAGTATTTCCCTTTCTCCAACTTGTTTTATTGTCCATTTACACATGAAAAATCATCAGACTAATGTCATCTCGGTACACATGTGCTTACACTTAATAAAAAAAATGAAATCATTCTAGTTCTATCTGTATTCTGTATATTCGTATAATACTTCTACTTTTACTGTGAGATGATTTGAAAAATGATGTCCTCTTCGAGACTCATACAAATAATCCAGCTGATGATTAATCGAAACTAAAGAGAGATGAGCGAAAATTCTTGCAATATTTCACAGTCATTCTCTTGTAATGGCCATACATTTTGTTGTTCATATGGAGAATGACGGGAGAGAATCAGTTATGATGATGCTGCAATTGAACGCAGTGAAACGTAGTCTCTTTCGAGCTTTCAGCTGCTTCAAAAGTTTCAAATGTGATCAAGTCAAACAAAATGGGGGATTTCTATAGTCAAGAAAGCCAAAAACTAAAATCCAGGAGGAAAATAAAAAACAATCTGGAGTTTCAATTTTGTCACCAACAAGTTTGAAGGTTTGAAGGTCTTCGGTCTTCATTCTTTTTGATGGTTGAACATGTAAACTGCAAAATAACTGCAAACTTAGGTATATGAATGCACAAAATATCTGTACAAAGTATCTGTACAAATACAAATGCCCATCTGCCACATTTTGTACTTCCATTTGTATCCATATATATATATGTGAACATGATGAATTTCCCTTCTCAAAAACTATTTAATGTAAATAGAAATGAAGACGTCAGTCATATTTAGCAGTTGATTTTTTCATCCCGAGCTTAATACACTTTTCTTCTTCTTCTTCTTCTTCTTTCTTCGCTCCTGTATACAGTTATTTTGTAGACTGTGTGTATATTTGTATATGCAGTTTAGCAGTAGATTTTTAACTGTCGTCTCACACCACATTCCACTGTTACATACGTCACATTCATCCCATTCACAACTCTTGGCTGTAACGATAAGTAATACGGATGATATACATCCATAGATATTTGCATTTGCATTACAATATAAAAACATTTCAGTTGAGTTGAGCTCAACTCTACCGTCTCTACCGACTACCGACGACTCTACACTAAAAGACCGACGACCGCGCGATCACATGAAAAAAGGAGTTGGGAGTAGACAGAAGAAGATGATGAGATGACTGGAACATATGAGCCAACATGCTTGACGGCTTCTGTCCCATTTGTCAATGCTCGAATCGTCCAAAAGAAAAACATGGATGCGACGTAAACTGTAAACTAAACTAACGCTACACCAAATGTGTGAGAGCAAGAGCAAAAGACAGAGAAAGATATTATCATTTTTTTTCGCTTCCAAAAGATATGACACAAAAATGAGAGGAAGATGAAGAAAAAAATGAAAGGAAAAAAGTGTGTGCGCTTATTTATGTGTTATAGCCTTATAGCTTTAGTACGAATAGCTTCTGAGATGGATCTGGAAGTCAAAAGTATCTGTATATCCTTATATATAAAAAGTCTGGAGAATCAAGAATCCGTGTGTGTCTATCTCTACACGGATATATATCTGTAGAGAGAAAAAAGCGACAGGTAATATAAAATATGAAAGAGTCGCAAAACTTGCGGATATTGCGAGTTATTCTTCGGGTCGTCATGTAAAAGAAGAAGTAGAAGAAAACGACCAAGAGACCCGGCGGTTTTGACTTTTCTCCTCCGGATTTCCTTTTTTTCCACTTCCCAACTTGTTGACGTTGATGAACTGAGCGAGACGATTTTTCCTCCGTGCTTTGTTGTATATTGTATATTATATCGCCACAGTCACGTGAATTTCTTTATGTTTTGCGTTCACGAGGTACACAGAGAGGGAAAATGTTGTAGATTTTTTTCTCAAGTTTTTTCCTTACATGATGTATAAATGTTCAAAAGAGTTCAAGTTCTAAGTAAAATTATTACGATATCAAAGTGAATTTTTATGGAGTATCATCCAGTACATTTTCTCTTTTCTCCATCTCCAAGGAAGAAATTGAGCGAGTGTCAAAGTTCAACTCATTGGCTGGAATTTGAACGAGGAATACAAACTTTTTTTTCCTTTATTTTTTGGGAGGTTTCTCTTTTATGAAACCCACTTTTTTTCTTTTCTTGTCTTGTCTGATGAACGATGAACGATGAAGAGACTCTTAGAGAAAACTTGTGGTCTCTTGATGAGGGACATTTTTTTTTACCATGGTTCCTTTTCTTCATATATACCGACTTGAACTTTTGGTCCTCATCTATTTTGTGTACAAAATTCTCTGGCTCTATCCTAAATCAGAAATAATTTCCCATACATAAAACTACCGACACGGATTGTATATCTGTATATGTATTTACTTCGCATGAAAGACAAATTGACCATCTTCTTTCCCACCGACTGCAAGTAGAAAATCTATTGTTTCTCAAATTCGGCTTTTATCTCACTGATTATGGTGGTTTTTTTTCCCTGTCTGAAATCTGAATTCTGTAAATTCTGATTGTGAGCTTAAACTTCTGGATAATCTCACAAGCCATAACCCAAACCAAAAAAAAAAAAAACAGAAATCACAATCAAATGGATAAAACATCATGAAAAAATAAAAAGTCTGTTCGTTACAAAACTTGGAGAAGAATTTTACTTCAAAAGCACACGAAAATTGGAAACAAAATTCCTACAATACAGTATTTCCAAAACAGAGAGACAAAACGAAGCGGTGGGATAATGTTAAATTATATGGTGGAGGGATAATGATGGGACTTTTATCCATTATCGTTTAATTTATATTCTACCGACTACCAACTCGACTTTATCTCTCTCTCTCTTTATTCCATCGGCTTCAGCTTCAGACTTTAGTGTCTCGACTGTATTTCATTTGAAGAAAAAAAAAATAACAACATCAAGAAAAAGCAACTTACTTGATTACTTGATGAGCCCACATTTATTACTACCCAAATGTCTTCAAAACTTTTCATTTTTCATTTTGTTTAATCTGAATTTGGCTGACGATGAGAAAGGAAAAAGAAGAGGATTTAGAAATGGGGAAATGATTGATGGTGTGTGTGTGTAGTGCGCACTGGGGAAACGGAAAACGGAAAACGGCGCTCAATGTCGTGACCAAGTCAAGTCCATATACTGCCCCAGCACGAACAAGACATCCAAACACACACACACACACTCACTTACTCACATATATAGTCAATTATTATGTATTATGCAGTTGATGAGTATTAAGTGTAAGGGAAAATGAGAAAGATTTCTACACTTGTAATTTTTTAATGCTATATGTAGCCTCCAATCTAGAATAGACAGTGAGTGCATAGTGCATGTGGAAATTATGTAATATTTTATTTTCTCAAAGACGTGAGTCGTCCTACAGTCTAATTCCAAAAGTTCAAAAGTTGCCATCTCACAGTACACATAATAATTTCACTAACAATGAGTTCCTTTTGGCGGACGATAAAGTTTACTTAGAGACAGAGAGAGTCCACGCACTCAGACTTTTGATAGCCATATTAACACGTAATAATACATGAACCCGGAGATACTCAAAACCATATTCATTCTATTTTCTTTTTCGTTTCTTTTTTTTCTTCTCCAATTCCTTTTGTGTCTATTGTATATTCTCCACGTCGAGAGAGCATCAAAAATTGAAGGAGAACACTCACAACTACATTGGGAAACGGACTGCCGATCAACATTGAACTTTGGGGTGTTTTATTTTTTCTGCTTGGCCCGATTTTGGCACCGTTTCTTTTGGAGCTGCTCAAGACTTTTTCCGCAAAAATTCCTGCCTTGACATTACAAATTGAATTAGCGCAAATTTTAGGCATTTTATATGTGTACTTTTTAATAAAAAATAGTGAGAAACCTTGGGAAAATTCATAATTCAAAATTGTACTTGTTGTTGTGCCAAATGAGAAGGAGAGAATCAGAATCAGAATCAGAATGACTATAAAGATTTTTCAAGTCTCTCATGTAAAATAAAGTTCATATTTCATATTTCAGTTATTTCACGTACAAATACAAATACAGAGGAAGAGGATTCAATGAACAAGTTGAATTCATGTGCGTTTCCTCTGCTGCTTTTTTCATCTTCTAAATCTGAAATCTTGAAATCTGAATGAATGTGAATTTTATTGTAATTCAAAATATTAGCATTTTATGGTCCACGACAAAGTACAAACAAAGCAGTGGTGCAAAAGTAACACGTTTTTTCATCTCTGTATATTTACCATACAGATACATAGAAGATAGAACACCCGGAACACTTGGATTTGGATTTGAACCTTGAAATCCACAAAGATTTTCACCTATAACTCACAACTCAGCACCAAACACACCAAGAGAAAAACCCTCAAGAATTATCGTCTGTAAACACGCAAACAAATCTTGCTCATTGCTCATAATATTTTCTCATTATTAGTACAAAGAGGCTACGAGAATTTAACTCGAAATTTATTTGTCATTTCATTTGTCCACAGATAATGTTTTGTCATTCGTCATTTTTTATTCGTAATTCGTACTTTTTCTTACATAGATCGACGAGAATGTTAACGATAAGTATCTGTATAGTTGCAATTTTTTTCAAGACATAAAAAGTTTCCATGTGTAATAATTTATAATTTGAATATTATTTCCTTTTGCAAAGAGTATACAAGAGAGATTTCTCATTCTCATTACATTACATTCCGTGTGTAGCTGGAATGAATTAAAATTATGACAACTAGATGTGTGAATTCACATTAAAAAGGACTGGTTTCAAATATCCAGGAAGTGATGAGCTCATGCGGTGTTTATTCTCCCTCATCATCATTCCTCAAATGGTGACACAATGAAGTGACTTCTTACCTGTGAGCTTGGCGGGATTCACTATAAAAAGTCAAAGGGATATCAAATTCTCTCACAAATGTATATCATATCAATCATTGTCATTCCATATATTGTACGATATATTCCAAATGCTCACATTTAATTGACCCACTCTCTGATAACAAATGTTCTTGCACTCTTTCACAAGGGCAAAAAACTTTCTGTACTCTTAATTGCCGAGTTGAGTATGATTTATCATTGCTCAAATATTCACACAAGCTTAAGGACATTCATGAAAATTATTAAGCGTTCTTCTTTTTTTCATGCTTTCATTTTCATATACGGAAGAAAATTAATTAAGTTTAAGAGTTTGATTACAAACAATTCCAAAATGTCTGGAACACTCCGAGTTCTACACCTTTTCGTTTTCTTCATTTAAATGCTAAATGTAAATGTAAATGTGGATTTTGAAGGAAAACCTGATTCCACAGACCTCCCAGCTTTCTTCATACATACTGTACCTAGCATTTGTGTGCCGAGGACCGAGCAGTTGGGAGTTTGGGAAATAATTGTATTGAATATTGAAATTTAATTGTGTATTTACGGCTAAAAAAAAAGTACTAAACTTGGGGCAGTATACATGTTGGATTTAAATTTAAATTCAAAAGAAGTGAAATAAAAATGGGCAAATAAAAATTATTTTACCCTCTCTCGTTTGCGCTCTTACACTTAGTCTCGGATTCTCTTCTCTCTCTTGCACTAAAATTCTTTCAAAGCTATGAATAATCGTTTTACTATTATCGCTATTACGGGTCTCCTGGGAGGGTTTTTAATCAAATTCCATGAGTACAGTTGAGCGTGTATTCGCAATACACAAGACACACCATTACACCACACACATGCTTTCTACACATAAATAAATACATATATACACAGTAAACTTATTTTATTACGTACAATCTCCTCGTCAGCCCTCTTCTCACTCTGACACAAGTACATATTATTAATGCACACACGGATATCGTCGGTTAAGTTCGCAAATACGCTATTATCATTTGGCCCCTAACGGATCATTACGCACGTGAGCATATACGACAGGGCACGTGAATTCACCTTGTGGGGCCAAATGATAATAGCGTATTTGCGAACTTAACCGACGATATGTGACTCACAATGCGAATGCGATGCAAGTGTAGAACTGGAACAGTCGGAGCAGGAAATCTACAAAGTACTAAAATGTTGTATACTTGCACTTGCACAACCGACTATTTGTCTATTTTATATAGGTACTTATATCAATACACATCGAGAAGAACCATTGATGAGTCCTCAGTTGATTTAACATTGGGAGGCTCCACTTCATTTAAATGATACAAAACATTAAGTAGAGATAGACAGAAACGAGAAGAAGGGTGAAAATCTTCAAGTATTTAAATTTAAATAGTACTCGAGACTCGAGCTGTGAGATACTCGGCAAGTTTCTTCATCTTAAACATTTCTTCATCTCTCTCTCTCTCTCTCTCCATATTCTCAATTCTCAAACCTCCACTTGACATTTTCTACATCGTACGTCGTTATAGTGAGTAGAGAGAGAGAGAGAGCTCAGCAGGGTTTCACTTGGTAGAATAAAATAATAAAATAATGCACTCTGATCTAAATTGATTGCTGGCAATTGTGAATTACAGTAATTCACTATGGTTGTATGATGGAGCGTCCTGCATACACACTTAAAACATTAAAACAACACACTACTGATAATTTTAATCTTGAATTCCAAGTTCAAACGCACACGAATTTTTAACTTTTTATTCTATCAATCGCAAATTAGTACAAATGCAAATATCCATCGTCGCAGAATTGGCCAACAACAGAACGATCGACAACAACATGGTAACAATTTCTAGTCAAGTCATTTTTCATTTCATTACGGATTATTCATTAAAGATTCCCACGTTCAATTTCAATCGACACTTTACACAAAATGACGACAACAAATTTAATTGACACGTTAGACCACTGGCTACAAGGTCCGTATTACCAACCAATGCTCAAGCCACTGCTCAAGTCTCGTACTTTCTAAGTATAGCTTGAGCGCTACTTGGAATTTTGTTATCACCAACGCAGACTTTAATCCTTTTCTAAGCTGTACTTATTTTGGTATCACGAACTTTGACTTGTCAAGTATGACTTGCATGCATTGTTGTCATATGTCCAATCATGTTTGAACCAATAAGGGTACTTGTTTGGAATTTGAAATTCACTTGTACACAAAATATCCCATGTGAATATTTTACAATTCACACTTCCATGTTTTACAATTCACAATTTAATTTTTGAATCATTACTCATTTAACGCTCAACATGGCCAAAAATTCAAAAGTTGTGTATACTGCATATGAGGAAAATTTATTGATTAAGTTAGTAAACAGTTCCAAAGCAATTGTAGAATCTAAACTCAACGATTCCCGTACAAATAATAAAAAGAAGGTAGAATGGTTGGCCATTGCTACTAAATTTAATAAGGACACGGAGACATCCGATAGAAAGTCTACCCAACTCAAGAAAAAGTGGAGTAACATGACGACTATTGCCTCAAAGAAAGTAAGTGGATTTTAACTCTTACATTACACATTAAATTAAATTTTACAATCATTCACAGGCATGAATCTATTTGGTGTTGTATTTTGAACTAACGTTGGAAACGATTATAAGAATTAAATAGGTTGCAGCCGCTCGGAGAGAACGGATTAAAGCTGGATGCGGGACAGCTAAAATAGTGTCAAATGAGAAAACGGGCATGATCGTGTCCATGGTTCCAAATCAAATCAAACCTCTTTACAACGATTTTGATTCGGATGCGGATTTTTTGAAGGATGATGCAATTAAAAATGGAAAACTTGAAATTGACATTCATTCAAATAAGTCGGAAGTGGGTCCATCAAGTGCTCGTGCTATTGTCACAAACAAAAATAACGAGGACAATCATACAGAGTCCGAGGATTTTACTCACTCAACAACCACTCCTATTTCCGTTTCAGCTGAAACTCCCACTTTATCTATTTTGGGGGATAAAAAACGGGAACGTACAGCTGAACAAATATTTCTTGCTAATTCCAGGGGTGAGCATGATGCAAAAATGAAAATTTATGCAGCCAAATTGAAATATGAAGAAAGAAAACTGGAATTCGCTGCCGAATTCGAATATCAGAGACTCGAAAACCAAAATCAGAATCAGAGAAATCAAGAAGATGAGCACATTCTCCAAATGGAAATTTTGACACTGCAGAAAAACAAGTTTCTCCATGAGAAGTGAATAAAATAGTAATAGTATCACAATAATAACATTATTTTTGTCTGTTTTTCATGTGTAATGTAATCATAGTAATACAGATTTTTAATTTTATATTGACATAATAAATTCAGCACTAATTACATATTCAATACTAAAAATCCGGGCACTCGCCCTTCTGCCAAATCTGCCGGTAGACGGGAGTTGTCAAAGATTTTACTATCGTGGGCAGAGCCAGGCCATCGGACTGAAAAGCTAAGAAAATTTCCATGAGCATCGCAAATTGCTTGCACATTTACTGAAAGGTTAGTGATCGGCGTTGGTTGGTGATACGGACCTAAGAGTAAGAGCGGTAATAATAAAAGTTGTATTATAATTTTAAGGAATCCTCCATTTACTGTCAACTAGTCAATTTGTGTAATTGAACATCAGCACTTGACAATTGCCAATTGAAATTTACCGTGTTCGTATCATATCATACAATCGGAAAACAATTCCGCAATCAATCCAATGTCTTTGTATATCTGTACATAGGAAAAAAGACGTCTGCCATTCAAAATGTGAAGACAGACAGAGTAAATTTAATTCCATTGTGAAGGATTATTAAATGCAATCTATCTCTTTTTGGAATCCAATTGAATTCACTCAATGTTCAATGTACTTGTTGGGAGATACCTCAAGAAAATTCATAAGATCCAAACTCCAAACTGAAACTGAAAGGAACTTTTGACTCAACTTTTTTTGTGTTTACTTTCCATCCGAGTTCACATCAGCACCATTATTTTACTCAGCCAAACCCAACCCACACAACATTATCATAATCGCGTATGCATATTAAACATATTAAAAAGTTTGAAAGTCAAGTGCGCTCTCGACTCTCTCAACCCTCCATATTCAGCCTTCCAAGAACGTTCGAATTCTCCACAACCACACACACGAGAAAAGAGGAAAGAAGAAACCAAACGGGAACTATATATATCTGTGTAGAAAGAAAAAAAGTTGGAGAAGAAAAAAGTACATGGAGAAAAAAAAAATCTTCTTTTCCATCGTCGTCTTCTCCCTTTCTTCGTCTACTGGAAGAAATGGAAAGAATTTTAATTTGAAAAGTTTCCATAATTTATTCATAAGTTAATGCAATGGAACTATCAAATGAAAAGTCAACTATTAAAATCGTCAAAAGTTTCCAACATCTTTTTTTTCCTCACTCCACACCGTACAAAACAATTTTGTTGCAGTATTGTATATGCATTACGATCTTCACCGATTCCACGATTACATTTTATAAACCTTTGGAGAATCAAAAAATTCATATGCATCGTCTGTTTTTCAGTATACAAATAGACGATTTCGTTTTTTCTTGTTGTCCTTGGCCGCGTCGTCATCGTCATCGTCAGATTGCACTTTGAAACTTAAAAAAGTTTTACAGTAAAAAAGCATTTTATATCGATATGTACGGCATTGGGATTTTCAACATGCGTGCTAGCATTTTCTCAGATCAAATTCACTAAAACTAATGCATCATCATAAATCTTCAATCTTGAACTCCCTCGGAATCCGAAAAAGCATCTTCAACTTTACGCACACATTTATGCATTCTAAATTCTTCACTAAAGAAATCAGACGCATCCTAATACAAATTTAAATATGAAATGGGAAAGTTTTGGGCCAAATTAAATTTGACATTTGACATTTGAATCGAACAAGAAGAATCAGAATAGAATTTTCAAAAGAACGTTTTCCCCACTCATTTCATTCATTTAGTATTCATTTAGCATATATGTCAGAGAGAGGAGAAAGGAAGGATTCATTTGAGCATTTGAGCATTCTCATCAGAAGCATCACGAGAAGCAAAAGTACTACATAGATAGAGAAAAATTGACGAGGTTGTGTCAGCATCAGCATCCATTTCGTCTCGTTCTCTTTCTCTGTGAGACAAAAAAGCTTGGAGCTTGCATTAAGGAATTAAAAGTTGAGGCCATAAACCAACGACGTTCGGAATGGTAGAAATCTACAAAGGGAAAGAGAGAGAGAGAGAGAAGAGTCTCTGAGAGGATTAAACCATGAATCTCTCTCGTATCGTATAGTATCGTCCAAAGCGCCCAAGACAAATGCTATACAGAAATAGAAACTGAGGAACCAGCAGAACGAGAACAAGAAAGAGAGAATGGGCGAACAGCAAGCAGCAAACAGAAAACAGTCAGAATGCAGAAGGAAATAAAATGCTCTTCTTCCGTAAACATTACTATTTACTATTATACTTGTGTATTTGAGTATATTTCACAGTTCATCGTCATGGTGGAAGAAAATAGACGGAACACTGAATAAGAAAAGCCACATGGAATGGAGAACAAGTATATATGGGAGTTGTGGAGTTGGAGAGAGTAAAGAAAAAACTGACATCAAAATCAGTACACAATTCATGTGTATGTGGGTATTTTGGTATTTATAAAGATAATGTGAATGTGTGCAGTGGTTACGTGAAAACAACTCTTCATTTTTTTTTTCTGTCTATTGGCTTCTGGTTGTAACTTGTACATATCGTATATATTGTGGTTTATTGTGTTCTATTATATTTTGTATTTCTAGTAGTTTCACTGCTTCTCCACTTTTTTTCCCCCTTTTGTGCAGAATGCACAGGATTCTAAATTCTGAGGAAAACCAAGAAGAAGATTCAAGGCATCTTCATTTTCGTCATATCGCTATTTCTCTCTCGTAAACAAAAGGCTGGAACTATATATATAGCCATGAGTTTGTTTTTGGCTTTTGGTCTTGGGTGTTGTGTTTGAGGTAGAATGAAATGGAGCGGAGGTTTCAATATATGAAAAAGTATTGCTATATACTTCTCGTAAGAGAAGAGCCATAAGATTAGAGTCAGAATGGGAACTCACACATTTATTGTGAGACATTAGTGGAGATATTTCATGTTATGTCATCGTGATATATATCATAGTTGTTTCCCAGATTCCCAGCTCTCCACCTTCTATACATCTATACCGTTGTTACATATCCGTGATATCAGTACTTTCTCTTGATTTTTCCTTTCTATATTCTATCTGTACTAATATTCCCCACCAGTAACAGTAACCGTTTCCACACTAACTATATACATATTTGTATTAAGTCCTTTGTAATCCTCCTCGTAAGTTTCCAGGGATGGACCGATGCCGATGATGTTACACGAAGAATGAGAAAATCCCATTCTCTGATGAGATTCTTACGGTTTCAGACTGTAAGAATCTTTCCCTGTTGGCTTTGATTTTGGCCAAGAGCCTCACATACAAAAACTTGAGGACTCACAGACTGATTGTGATTGCAAGTTCAAGTTCGAGTTTTAGGATTTAGGATTTCCCCAATAAATATCTCCAATATGTACAAGACATTGTTTCTGTTTCTTATTTGAAATCATTCTGTGGAAATTCATGCAAGTTGCAATGAACACTACAAAATTTACAGCATGATTGTGTAGAAAGTATAAATGCTGGGGAATCTTCCAATCTTCCAATCTTTGTAACCTTTGAACGAGATGGACGTTGGATGGGGCAAGTTCATTTTTGAGCGGTTGCTTGTATGTACAGATACTTTTGTATAAGGGCATTGGGATGGAAAAAATATAAGAAATCGGGAGTCAAGGCACATTCAACTATTTAGCAAGTTCATGGATGTGAAAGGAGCGAGAGAGAGAGAGAGAGAGAAAGAAAGAAAGAAAGAAAGAGAGAGAGAGAGAGAGTCTTCCCGTGGAGCGAAGCGATGAAGAAGCGAGACAGGCCACAGACTCAACAAACCAAGGAACGAGAGAGTGAGAGAACGAGAGAGAGAGAAATTTATGACCGGTTTTGGAGACAAGCAGTCTAGAGCCGAAAGTCTCGAGTCTGGAAGGTTCTTCAACTGCAACAGAAACAGCAAACAACAGCAGTGACTACAGATACTCGTACTATTTATACATGTGTGGTGTGAGTGTGACCCATCCTGTACAAGATATCATGTTGTTTGGTCGTAGTCTCGTAGTACACCACACACTACACACATCTTTCATTAACTATAGTGAATATCTGTGTATATGCATATGTGTATGGGCGATTTAAAATATACCATACCATATATGTACATATTTGGTACATGTGTGCAAGGCAGACTCGTCATCCCCATGTATGCAATATACATATATGTACGTATAAAGCAAAGTAAAGGGGATTCCTTAGATTTAGATTCTTTCATCCTTTTTGTATGTCTGTAGAGCTTTTTCCATGTCTGCTTGGAAAATATGAGAAACTATAAAGTCTTTGGAGTTTGAGTTTGAACTACATAGAACAAACGTAAGATACTTAAGTAATAGGAACTGGGGGGGACTTGACTTGACTCGGATCGCTTTCTTCATTTTCAATATCCCTTTTCGTTTTCGTCGTCATTCGTTTCTGACTGTGAGTTGAGCTCAACTTCAACTTGGACTTCTTTTTGCCTTGTACTCTGGCGGATGTAATTTATTATGGAAAAAGCACAGAAATTATAACTTGCAATGTTTTCCAATTTCTACAGCGCAACTTTGCTCTTTTTTTTGTTCGAATTCCTTCTTTTCACTGCATGTAGAAAATGTATAGTAGATACTTGGCGAATTCACATGTCTTGCGTTCAGTTTTCCAGTTATATCCGTATTTCAACTCGACAACAAATCCAACTCGTGTGCATTCTTCTTGTTCGTATATTACTAAACGGACGAGAGAGTATACGCAATCAATTCAAAAGTCCAATTTCGATAAGAAATTCTCCAGTCCAAAAGGCAAACTAAAGGGAGAAAATGGACGGACTTTAAGTGTTTCCTTGTTCTTGTATGTACTTGTATCAATGTATCGCTTCGTCCTTCATCTATAGTTCTATAGTACTTTGTCATTGCAAATAACAAATAACGAATTTCAAACGGCCGGACAAATACATAAATGCACGTAGTGATATAGTTAGTGATATAAAATAAAACACGACTAGGAGTCCAGACTACAATACGATTGCAATTGCAATTGTCAATGGTCTACTCTACACACAACACACCTATTTATCTTCGTTTATTCTCCCTTTCTCTTGCTCTTACTCTTGCTTTTCCATCCCCATTGCCATCGCCATCGCCATAGCATATGATATCAACGTGCATATTTGTTAATAAATTTACTAGAAGCCGACACACACACACACACACATACATATTACTACACAAGGTGTGTCGACGAAAGAATCTCATGGCTATTCTCATACACGTTCAAGCTATAAATCTGAGGATGAATTCACTCTTAAGCATTTAGTATATATATTCCGTCTCTCTATTGTTATTGCTGTATTCAGAATTAGAGTTAGAACGAATGCACAAAAGTATTTACAGATACAGATACAAGTTGGTTGGTTTGTGGCGTCATCGACTCAGTTTTCAACCCTCCAATTTAATTTACAACTTGTGTCCTTATACAACGCCAAAGTTTTCCTTGTATGTACATATAGTTAAATAGTTTGTCAGCTCTCAACGTCTCAACACCAAACATTCTGAGGATATTCAAGCACAAATACAGATATATTTAGTGTACAAAGTACAAATTAAGCATAATCATGTATACCTGTAATCGTAATCGTAATCATAATTCAAATTGAAATTAAAAAATCCATGGGATTATATTTCAGTTCACTCCTTCCCAACCACCTTCGAGTTTGACTTTGAACTTGAAATGTCTGAATAAAAAAGACAATGCGATGGTGATGCAATGCAATGTGGATCGTTCATTTCAATTTGAAGAAGGGTGAAAACAATCCACGAGGTTTTTTTCTGTATATATGTATAGTTTTCGAGTTTAGATTTTAGAGTTTTCAGTTGTACATACCTAGTTGCAGTACAAAGTTAAGGCCTGTGTATTTGTTAGTTGTATCTGTATACATAATACATACCTAGTTGTAGTTGAAATGATATTGACTCTCATTTCCTTTTGGCCTATACGTAGCTTCAGCTTCCTATCGCGGACAGACAAAGTCATGTTTCTTCATTAAAGAGTGGAGCTCTGACGGGCCCCCGAATGAAACCATGAGAATTGTTCACCTTTCTAGAGCAGACATCCTATATTACACCTGTCATTTCCTCCTTTCCTTCGCTCCCTCGCTCTCTAAATTTATATACATAAATACTTACGATATATATATATATACGTATAAGTATATTGTACGATATACTTCTTGGTGTGGTACACACGAATGTTGAATTTCCGAGCTCCTGGATTTCAACTTCAACTTGAACTCTCGGCAATGGCAATGGTAATGGCAATAGGAAAAGCACAGACGGTAAGTATTAGAAATATAAATAATATGTTTTTTTTAGAGTCACAGTCAAAGTCAGAGTGAAATTCACTCTTTCTTCCCCCCTCTTTCTTTTTTCCCCCAGTCAGAAACACACACGAACGAACCAGAGTTGGCTGCCCGGGCTTTTTAGTTGGGCAAAATGGGTGGGTTTTTTGGGCAACAAAAATGGCAAAATTATTGGGCAAATTGGGTTTTATGGGTTTTTTTGGCAAAATGAGTGTTTTGGAGTCGCCATCTGTCGCATTTAAGTGTCAAAAACCATATGGAGCGACCTAATAAAGCCCATTTTACCCCAAACCCATTTTGCCCAAAAAAGCCCAAGTGGGCAGCAAATATAAAAAACCCGGGCAGAAGACCAACTCTGGAACGAACACACAAATATATCTATACATGTCCGTACAGGGCGACGACTGAATCTTTTCTACCGTATCACTATAAATAAATGTGAAAGATGTTTCGACAGATAGATGCTCTACCATTACGATATTTCGAGTACACATACACTATCAGATTTTATTACACTGTACTGTATACCTACATTTATCGTCGATATGAGAAAATGGGAAATCAAAATCAAGTTGATTGTTTTTGTCGTTCTCATTTTCATTTCTGTAATATTTCCTGGAATTTGTAGAGTCTGATTCTGATTTCGATTTCGATTTTGATTTTGATGCAGCCTCGACGGCGACTCATATGAAAATCCAAACTTTCCAAATTTGAAAACGAGAAAGAAAACGAGAAAGTAACTTTATACAAACAAGTTGGGAAATGTAAACTAATATTTTATTATAATATTCTTGTGTATATATGTTTTTGTACACTGTGGAAGCGTTTAATAATTCATATATTGGGTTTTTTTACAAGTATTTCAAGTACGTGGGACTGGAATTTGTGTGTACAGAGCTCACTCGTTTCATCGTACGATATTCCAGTTTTTTCCAGGGAATCTGATGAAACTTTTAATATCTTTTCCCACTTTCCCCTCGATCAATATACCAGTCAAATGTTTTGATTGACGTCCGCCTTCTCCAATTCCAAACTCTTATATGTAAATAGTAGTAAATACATATATAGATGAATCCGAATCGGTGTGCGTAGTTTCTGTTGCTTTGGATTCAAATTCAAATTCAAATTGAAGTCAAGTCCATATATTTAATTGAACATGATCCAAAGGTATATATGAAAGTTCTGTAGAGATATGGAATTATAGAAATAAAATGGGGAAGAATCTCATTAAAAAAGTTTACCCATTCATTTGTTTTGTGAAGCATTTCAAAAGCTCTCCAATTTATTTAATGCCAAGTCCATAAACATGGAGGGATTATGAAATTTCAACAGTCAACAACAAAAAACAAGTGTTTGTGAAATTACTCCAATTTCCCCAACGGACTCGTACCCAGAAAAAGTGACAATTCGTATGAAATTGTAGAAAAACGAAACAAAACAAAGCGAAAAAAAAAAACTCAATTGGTCGTGCTTTCTCTGAGGAGTACTCGACTCGACTCGACTCGGATCTGTCACTCAAATTCGCAGAAATTCACACTTTAAAATGCATGGGCATCCCTCACGCTTCACAGTGTACGTATACTCGGATTTGCTATGTCTTTTTATATACGCATGGATCGAATTCCCTTTCCCCACCGTGAAAACCCACAAAACACACACAAAAAAAGTGCACAAACTCCCAACATGGGATTCCCCACGAAGAATGAAGAGGAAGAAGAATGACACATGAAAAAACTGAAAAAAGTATTTACAATGGGACGATGAAAATGTTGTGAATTTGAGAGTGGGCAGAAAAAGAAGGGAAAGAATAAAGAATACGGAAAATAGAAAGAAATTACAGTGTCTTGTGTGTGGATTGTGGATGTGGACTTGTTCACCAGTCTAATCAGAACTATTTCCCAGTGTGTGTGTGTGTGTGTGTGTCGTGTCTCACTCTCTTCGCATGTGTGATGTGAATGTGGATTTCCTAAAGGGGGGGTACTTGGTTCAAGTTGACATAAATAGGACGCCAAGATGATATGACGGTGCGGAAATGTTTAGGGTGGTCTTGACATATGACACGATCCAGGACCAAAACACACTTAACTGAAGAATATTACCGAGTCAACTGTGTTACTTTAGTTTTCCGTTTCGGTTTGAAACCTTTATGTATACCAAACACCATACGTTCAACTATGGTAGTACATCTGTGTACAGCATATAGTAAAAGTAAAACCCTCCACAAATAAATGAAAGTACAAATTCCCTTGAAATTGTTTTTGAGTTCTTGTTAGTCTTCTCTCTCCAACAATTTATCTTGCTCTTGTTTTCCTCTTCCATTGCCATTGCCATTGCCATCGCCATTCGCATCCAATTTTTTTGTTTGACAATCCGCTTGATATTCTTTCCCTGTCTTCTCTTCTTAATAAGACTAAAACCGGCTTTAAACTTCTATACAGTAAAAGTTTAAAGTGGAGTAAAAGTTTTCCACTGCAGTCATTCATAAAAGTCATAACTGGAGCAAAACATGGCCAAACCAACAGCCAACACACCACACCACATGCTCAAGCAGTAAAACTACAGAACTATATATGTACAAAAGGACAGAAAAAAGTCACAAACGTCATGGAACATGGAATTCCCGTTGTGTGTACCCGTTAACTGTCTGCAGATTCCTTCGTTTCGAGCAGGTGAATGTGAATACTGAAGCAGTGAAATAAAAAGTTGTGAAGTTGTGGAAAGTAGAAATATTTAAGAAAAAGAAAAGAATGAAGAACGTCCATTATACAGATAGACATTAGAAATTCCCTGGATTTTGGATTTCCTGTTGTTTTGTGGCGTTGAGGAATCTTTGTGTGAATTTTGGATTTCACAAATCCGTGTCAAAATCATTTTGTTCTATTCTAATGGACACTCAAATCTCTTTATAAGCATTTATTTATTTCTCTTAAAACTAAAGTGTGAACGACGGATTAGTCTGGATGTTTTTGTTTGAAATAAATCCACTACATCAGTTTATACGATTCCCCAAATCATGTGAAGGTTCATATTCGAAGAAACTTTTAAAGGAATCGCATTAGGCGAAGAGTAAAAAGCCAAAGCCAAAAAGCTCGTAACGAAAGTAGGCCAAGACAAACGAATGTTGGATGTATGTACCTAACTATTTTACTTTTCCTTGTAAAATGTAAAGTAATGTAAATTGAAATGGAGGGTTGTGGGTAAAAATTCTGTGGTGTTTCAGAGAGACAGTTTAGATAACACATGGAAAAATAAGGTCTCTGTGTTTCTGTATGTATCTGTATATGTATGGGCCTGAAAGTTGACAAAGCTACAGATATTGCTGTGCATATAGCGTTTCAAGATGTGACTGTGACTGACTGTAATGAATGACGTTAGGAATGGTTCATTGGGAAATTTCAACGGGACGAATCCATTTGCCCCACATTACTCACATTCATATCGCACGTTCATGTTTCCCCACTCTCATCCTTGGTAGCTCCATATGAAAACCATGTACATACAGATATTTAGTTTGTAGTAGAAAAGAAAACCTCATATGTATGTATTTATTTTTACACTGTTGACATAAATATTAAACATTGTACATAATATGTACAGATATTTTCATATTCCTATTCAGTTTCATTTTCATCTTCATCCGCTCAGGAAAAACAACTTTTTCCCCAGTTTACCACATGACGGAGTTAATTCATCATAAAATTTATCCATTGTGACTTTCTCTATATACCTATACTCTATATACCTATACTATACTATACTCTACATAGTTTCAGTTTTCCTTTGAGGAAATAAGAAAATAAATTCATATACATAGGTACAAGTAAAACTTGCCATTTTTCGTGCTGAATTCTGAATGTTCAATGCTGGATGGAAAATGTGATGGAAATTCGGCCTTTTCTTTTACGGTCAACTTTGTCAAAGTCAAAGAAAGAAGTGGATTTTTTTTCTCTCACACAGGTTGGAGACTCAAAGGCTCAACTTTTGCTTATTATTTCTATTCATTCTCTGTGGCTTTCGAGTGTCGAGTGCTCCATTGCTGATGCTGAGTGAGCTATTTATCTCTTGTCCTGAAAGTTTTTTTTTTGTTATTTACTGTCTGTATTAAGAATTTGAAATTTGAAATTAGTGAACCGTCAGTTATTCTAGTCACCACTCTTTTCTCAATTATGTACACACAGAGATACAGAGAAGAGAGAAGAATGCACAATTGAATGAATGAATGACTCAAACTTGTACAGATAAAAGTATATGTACAAAAAAAACCCTTGTTTCTCTGCCTCTGCATGTGCACAAGGACATGGAAGAAGATAAAATATCCAAGCTATACAAGAGAGAGAGAGAGAGAAAAACTGGAGATACTTTGATATTTGGTAATATGAGCAGGTACGCACTGAACAGAGTTTATAGTTTTGCGTGACTTGATATGGCAGGTTTTGTGGGTTTTTGCTGAGTTTGAGAATTCTTTCCTGTCTGCCCGGAACATGAAATATCTAATTTTTTCTACTGTACAAAGACTGTATAGTATTTAGTATTTAATCATGTTCCATCGTAATTTACGCATTAGTGCGTCAGTAAATTATACTCGATACTCGATCCTCGATACATTCTCAATTCCCCCTTCACTTAAAGATTAACAAGAAGAATAAGAAGAAGGAGAAAAAATTAATTTGTAAAAGTACACACACACACATGAGATTTGAGAACAGAGATTTTTCAAATGAACTTTTACGAAATTGAGTGGAGAACGCTCGTCCAATCTTAATTAAATCCATTTAACATTTGCATATATTTGATATTTAATATTCATATTCATATTCATGTGGATATGGATATGGGAAGATTGTGATGGGTCGATGGGTAGACCATGAATGAAATTCAAACTTGATCTCATGTATGGAATATCCATTTCTGTTTCTGTTTAGCTTCGTTATTGTCGTTCCAGTCCTGGTTCTGGTTATGGGGTTTTGGTTTTGAGTTTGAGTTTGAGTTTGAGCAACTCGAGAGTTGAGTTCAGTGTGTGTGTCATGTACGTGTAGCAGTTTTAGTTGAAAGCTTGAAGGATATTGTGAACAAATGAGAAAAGATGTTGAATTGGATTTCAATGGGTATACGATGAATTTGAAATTTGGATGCAAGTTGGATAATGAATAGAGTTTGAGAGTCTGCAAATCTGAAGAATTCATTGACTAAACGGGAATCGTTGGTCGGTGGTGCATAATAAAATGAGGGTAAATAGAAATCAAGAGAGAGAGAGAGAGAGAGAGAGAGAGAGAGAGAAAGAGAGAGAAAGAGAGAGAGAAAGAGATGGACAAAGTGATTAAGGATTTCCATCAGGTTGGTGGAATTAATTGCTCCGAGAATCTCCCATTAATGAAAACAAATAGATTTCACAGAGCATGGTTTAACGTAGGCAATCGTGTCTTTGTGTATACTGTGAGCTGTGTATTAGTGTATTTGTGTATGTACATGCTGTCAATTTGCGAACGGAGATCCTATTCAATATTCCATGGCTCATTGATTTCCAGTCGTCTCCTCACCCTGAAAATGAAAACAGACAATTTACACGTGCTATTTACATAGATTTTAGTTGGGACTTGTCAATGCTCAAAAATAGAATTCAATTCCAGGTTGTGGTTGTAGTTGTAGTTGTAGGTTAATTAGGATTCATTCAATAGTCGATAGAATATGCAGGTATTAAAAACAAAAGTATTTCCCCCTAATGAATTTTATGACATCACTTCATTTTCCCCCGCAACTTGTTTCACCTACATGTAAAATCTAGAATTAGTGCTCAATTAAGTTGACCAAAAGTTTTGGTGTGTAAATGTAAAACAACTACCGACAATTGCGATAATCATTATTTTATTTTATTTTATTTTATTTCAATTTGGAGAGGTAAATAAATAAAAAACTCGGTGTGTATATATGGTTTTCGGTTTCAAATCTGTCATTCATTTTCATATAATTCAGAGTTTATTCGCTAATTAATACGTTTAATGAGCAAGTTCATCAATTTTGCATTTGACAGTTTGGAGTTTAGAGTAACTGGGAAAATGTGATTGAGATTGAGAGCTCTCATAATTTAATCCAATTTTTGTTTCGTTTCCCAAATGATTTAATGATCTGTATTCAAAATGCAGGTCGTTCAATGGCTGGATATAAAAATTATACGTATGCCTTCTTACATACAAATACAAAATTGTATTTACGTAAAAATGTATAACCTGGACTAATTTTAGCATGGAAATTAATAGCATCGCTATTCATGACGTCCCAGTCCCATTGTAATTACATAAAAGGCATAAAAGTCAGAGAATCTGATGATTTACGACGTATACAATGAACCAATGCAATCATATGATTTACATTGGGTTCTTGTTCTTATCTAATATCTAGATGCACTTTGCGTAAAAGAATTTTAAATTAAAATTAAAAATGACATTTCCCGTATGATGCACGACGACAGGTGGAAATTCTGAACATATAGAGGACACATTATTATTATTATTATTACTATCGTATGAAAAGGGAATAAATGAAATGAAAACAAATTACTTATCCACATTCATAATTCCTCGAACTTCACTCTTCAAAAGACTTTAGTCAAAGTTCATTGAGGTCTCACTCACTCTGTATTTGTTTTCTTTAGAATTCCACAAGCCCATCACACACATGTAATACTTAATAGGTATTAAATTACACTGTTGAGTGGTCAGGGAAGATTTGAAAGGCCTCAAGTTTCGGCTTCTTTCTCTATTTCTTTTCTTCGCTTCCTCCGCTCACACACACGCACACACACACAGGCTATAAAATAGAAATAAAAACGTGGATATAGTAAACCAACAATGGTTGACAATAAATACAAACACAAATATCGGTATTCTTCAATGAACCTCCACCGCCCACGCTTGGCCAGTATAGAATAATGCATTAGGAGAAAAGGGAAAGGGAGAAAAGGTATGAAGATGTGAAATGAAAGCCATTTGCCATTTGTGTGGACGTTGGACGTGTTATGGACAGTTCAAAGCTCTATTCTATAGCGTATACAGATAAAAGGTTCAAGCAAATGGAGGACAATGCGGGGGAAAAAAAAGAAGAAATGGTAATAATGTAAATGTAAACGAAACGAAAAGGGACTACAGAGAAATGACAGAGAGAATAAAATACTAATAACTTGACTTAATAATAAGCCCATTATGCTCATTGCATGAATAGACTGAAGAGTATTCAGTTCCACTTCATTTTATTTTATGTGTTCAGAGTATACAGAGTAATGGGCAAATTATTAGCTGACCACTACATCAGTAAAAGTAAAAGTACTTAAAGGCAAAAGCAAAAGGACAGGCAATGTGTGTGTGTGTGTGTGTGGAAAAAAGAAAGAAATGATAATATATAAAATGTTGACCATACTGTTGACGTTTCCACTGACATTAGAGTAAACATACGGCTCAAGCTCAAAGCTCATAATCATAATCATAATATATCGTACGTAATGCAGAGTATAACAGAGTAGCAGAGTACACACACAAACACAGATGAAAAGGTTTTTTTCCCTTTCCCCTTTTGAACTTTGACTGCTCAATTTTTGACTTAATATGGAGTTTCGGTTACAAATACAATTCTGCGTTAAAAGTATACATAATACATAATCCTCTGATGGTCACTCACCCACATGTGTTTGCCTTTATTGTTTGGAGACGACTGCTGCTGCTGCTGGACGGACGGACGTTTTCGAGAAACCGTTCAAATGGAAACACTAACAACGAAAACTAACAATTAAAGTCGGTTTTATATTTGAACTCAGCAGCCTGTTAATATCGTACTTCGTTTTGTTTTTTTTATTACCCAAAAAGTTAAAAGAGTTCTAATTTTTAATGGAGTATGGAGTCCAACTCGATCAAATTCTACAGTGGATTCTTCAATGGGTTAAGAGAACCAACTTTGATCTCCCATCGTCAGATATTTTTCATATTTTTCAAATTTTATGTACTCTGTACGAAATATTATTAGGTACTTTTCCGGAATTACTGATAAAGAGATAAAATGAATTTATTTGAATTCCCTTTTAAGAGACTTTTACTCATGGAATAATTTAGTTTAATATCGTATTTTCCAGCATTTCCATTTTTCCATTACCTAGTACCGTAAAACTGTCAACAGTAAAAACAGAGTGGGGGTAAACAAACAAACGAGATGTTGGTGGACGGTTGACGGCTGGGTCATCCTCATCTTTGTCCATTTGACATTTGACTTGTACATGCCTCATAAATGTATATGACTTTTTGAATGTTTCCTGTATAGATTTTCTATTTTGTACATTTTCTATACGGACTTTGGTTCAATTGGTTGTTGGTGATTTGGTGAAGAATGAGTTGGGGTCCTCTTGGTTATGGACCGCGAGAGCGGACGAACGAACCAGCGAAAACCAAAAGGAATGATCATATTTCACGAGAGAAATGGGAAGAAAAAGTCGGGAAAAATTAACAAAGCAATTAACAAAGCCAACATTTGTGCTGTGGATGTCTGACTGTTTGTGATTCTCTCCCTCTTTTCTCTCTCTCTCTCTCTCTTCCTCATCCTCATTTCGGCCCCGGCATTCTCAAAAACAAAAACGAAAATGACGAAACGTGCATCAGCCATCACCTCGTGTCAGTCCTCTCCCTTTCCAATTGAAAACTTTGCCCATTCCCACTTAGTTAATGAAGAACGGATGTAGAATTGTAGAGCGGGTAGTTTCTTGTGTAGAATTAACCATGGAAATATAAGATACATATGCATTATGCATACACATTACACACAGTGAATGGGCGAATGGATCTCCCGTTTAAATGACTCCTCTTTGCCACATTTTTCTTCTATTTTATTTTCTATACTCGCACCGTTCAAAGTTTCAAAGATCTAAGATCTCTGAAAATAGCTTAGAATTTCAAGGCATTGCAATTGAAATCTCTTACATATGTACAGATAAATTGACCAATGTCCAAACCATCCCAAATCAAATCAAGTTTACTGTTTAATTAAGTCCCAGTGGATTACATATGTATTTTGGGACAAACGTTTATATACGTTGTATTTCGTATATGTAATGGGAAAGGCGAGGAGAGCTTCGTGAAAAATACAAATGAAAATTGTCTTGATTTACACTTTACACAAGGAACAAGACACAAGAAAACTGTACACCATGCTTAGTTTCTATAGTGGAAAGTTAACGCGAGCCACACTTTTAGTAAGAGAGAGTGTTGTGTGTTGTATCTTGTCTGAGTTTGTAAGTATACAGAAAATATATCTGCTGCTCTGTACATGCACTTTCACTCTGATTCTCTCCCGTCTGTCATCTGCCATCCGCAGAACTTGTTCATTGACTCAAACTCTTAGTTAAAGCTCTCTGAAACTGATTTTGAAGTTGCAGTTGAAACAACTCTCGAAAAAATTTGTGTCTTGTGAATATTTACATTTACAGTACAATTTAGAATTTAGGTGCACATTTCTGTATCATATGTACAAAATAGTTAAAATACCCTACAAATACAGTTTGTCAAGGCATATTGTGTGTGTGTGTACCACACACCCAACCAACAGTCCGTTTGTAAGCGTTGTTATTGTTGAATGTAGGCTACATTATGTAGCCAAGCGGCTGTTGTTCCAATGGTTGTTATTCATCTGATGACAAGAGGTAAAGAGAGAGAGAGAAACTTTTTTCTGAAAGTCAAAGTCTGCTCGCTTGTTAGCTCACTTATTTTTTCCATCTCCTTAAACTTGGACAGTTCTCAGTTCTCATTAAGAACATTCTTTTCTAAATACTAAATACTTGCTTGTGCTCTTGCTCTTGCTCATACACTTACTCTGTATTCTCTTGAGAGTACAAGTGATATTTCCTCTCTGGAATACTTTCCCAGTTTGCTCATGTATTTACAATTTAAATTTTACATATATGTACAATGAGTACAGCGTAATATACAATATACATAATGCAAATGGGAAAGCAAATGTAATTATGAGGATTTAACAATGTAATCCGTCAAGTCACTTGCCGTTGTCTTTGTAATTTTTACCGTAGTTAATTTCCCTCATTGAACATTTTCCTTCGCTATGCCACACACAACGAAACTTTCCCACCACCATGTTTCCGCAAATCTCCAGAGAAATTTCTATAGTAATTAAAATTAAATCTGATTCAAGAGAAAATGTAAGAAATGTCAGATTTTGTTGTTTTTTTTTTGTTGGAAAATGCAAAAGAAAGAATTCCGTGTAGCTTTATGCTGGTTTTGTGTCTCCAGAAATTCATTGTTTATTGTTTTTTTCCCCTGCTTTTGTTTGTATCTTTTTGGGATGGAGAGTGAGCAATCAGCGTCTGGTGATCTTGACCGTGATGATGATGATGATCGTGAGCTGAACAATATGACTGGACCCATTGTATTGTTGTATGTATGAAAGGAGCTCATATAGCTTTTAAATCATAAATAGTAATAAATGATGATGAGGACGACGCAATGCAGTACATTGCATACAAATATCTTACTAAGTTTGATCATTTCCCCCCCCATCTATTCTTCACCACAAAGGAAAATACAATGGGGGAAACACGTATTTATTTTCTTGTTCCGTCTCAACTTGTCTAAATGTCTAGTTCCAGCTCCAGTTCAAGATTGTCCATATTCTTTTCCTTTTTCGTTTTTATTTTGAAAATTTGAACGTTCTTGAGCATAGAGCTTTCCTTTTTCTTCTTCTTCTTCTCCTTCAAACTTTGGGGTGTCAAATTCCATAAAATATTGGGTTTCTTCATCTTCATCTTCATCATTTTTCCAAAGGCTCATTTTTCTTCTCTTTTTTTTCCTTTTACAAGCTTAAACTCTCCTCTTGTCCTCATCCTCACCCTTCAATGGACCACTCAAACAAGAAAGAGAGTGAAAAAAGAGCAAAAGAATGAGCAACAACTTCTGTGGGTTTTCGTTTTCATCCCTCATATACACATTTTCTTTATTCACATATTACCTTTGAACAAGTTGCCCTTTTTTTCTTCTTCTTCTGTGTTGACTACTAAAATACATACTAAATACTGTGTGAGTGCTGGAGAATAAAGACAGCACATGTGTTACATGTTATTCCCAACAACTCACAGTCAGAGTGTACTTCAAAGAAACCTGAAAAGCTTGGACTTGTTCGATTTTATAAGATATATATTTGTTATTGCTTATATGAGCAGTAAAAGTAAATGAAATTCTTTAAGTTTGTGGTTGAGCTCTGTTAGACTAAAAGCAAGGTAATAAATCGTTAGGCAGACGAGTGAATCAGAACGAGAATTAGCACGGCATCGATAGTCGGGAAAATGTGTGGTACATTTTTCAAATGGATTTCGAATGTGAATTTGTGACTTTGATTGTAGATTCTTAATGGCCCGAGAGAAAAAAAAGGCGAATTGAGACGTGTAAGAAATGTCTGGCAAAAAATTCCACTGACACTTGATTGTTTTGCGTACGTGCTCAAAAGTAAAAAGTAAATTACGCATTGAGTGTAGATGTAGAGTAAATAGAGTTTTCCATTAGTTGTAATTGTAAGTATGCTGCTCGTACATGCAAAATGCAAAGAGTCGGAAAAAGGTCATTCATTTGACCGTCTTGCAGAACATGAGACTATGAGAGGATTTTTTCTTACATAAACTCGAGAAATGAGGTAAAAATTCTAGGAATTTTACAATTTTCTGTAAATGTTTGAATTCGAATTCAGCGTTCAAGGAATTTGAGCGCACTGCAGATTTTACTATTTTACCCATGAGTTTATCCTCTTTACAATCTTATGAAATCATAAATCATCAATTTCCTTGTAAATGTAAAACGTCAAATGATTTAGTTAAAATGAAAGGCTTTAATTCCCTTTACTTCCAGGAATTTTTCGCAATTTTTTAATGGGAGCAAACAGAGGAAATCTGCAATGCTGCGGTGACTTTGATTGAGATTCAAGATTTGAGGTTAAAAAAAAAAGTGATTCCCACGTCACTCGACTTGACCAGAATCCACCAAAAAACAAACGGCAGAAGACGAATCTATTTTCGGATGGGTTTATACTGGCCAGGATTTTCCTATGTATGTACTTGTATTTTACATACAAGTATTCAAAGTCTGAAATCTCAAATTGAAGCGAGAATAATGGAAAGGAAAGAGAAGGCTCATGTTTACTGAATTCTATCGTATCGGAGATTCGGATTCATCTAGAAGATTTCCTGTGGTTATCTCCCTCTATTCCACTCCACTTTCCCTCATTCCCTCTCTCTCTCTCTCTTCTTCCAGTCTCTCAACTCCCAGTGCGAGATTCCCTTGTATTTATTCTGACTGGAAAAGCCTTCTTTCATTCGTATTTCCTCTCTTCAAGTCAAGTGACGTTCATTCCCTTCCCATTTCTCTGCCTCTCTTTCTTCGATATGATGTGGACATAAAATCACATTCTGTATAATATCTTACTTATACTGAACTTATACAATTCTCATCGTCAGTTTTCTTGCAATTTCCTTCCAACTACGATACGTACAAATATTACAAATGTAAAATAGTAAAATATACAGACATATCACATCACACAAATAATAAAATGCGCAAAATGTTCACAGAGTATCTCTCGGGGTGCAGAATGTGTAGATGTAGAGTTGGCATTGAGATGGAGACGCATCCTCCACATGTAGGTTTAATATAAACGTCAACCAACGTGTGTATCAGGGAATCTGGAGTTGGAGTTGGAATTGGAGTTGGAGCACATGGCTTTAGTTTAACTGGGTCCATTGCCGATGGGTCCAGATACTAAAATACAAATACAAACCATATGACTATAGAATAGAACTTGGTACTATTATGTGTATTGTATTCACGTGGCATTTCTTCTTCCTCTTCCTCTCCTCCGACTTTATTCCCTGGAGCAGCTGGAAAACGAGCTTTTTGTCTCAACACTTTGTTCCGGGTTTTCTCTCTCTTGTCAAGAGAGATTCTAGATTGACAATGTCTCGCGTATCTTCACCACAGTTCTCTGTCCCCGAGATCTCACATTGTTTCCTACTAAACACCCGGGTTTTCTATTCCATTCCTTTCCATTCCTCGCTTCCATCAGAATATAGAGAATAGGGAATGGAGAATGGCAAATGACGAGTACATATTCTATATTCTATAGCTCGACAATTTCCATTCTCGTCTCTTGTTCTTGTTCTTGTTCTTGTTGTTCCCGCTGCTATGCCTACGGACAAAACTCCATTCCTGTGTCCTGTCTGTGTTGTTAGTTTGTCTTCCTCTCCATTGTCATTCGGAGAAAGATAAACTGAACATGAGAATCCTGTATTTTGTCTCGTGTCAATTTGATTGTCAAGGATTTGTTTAGTAATTTTCGTACCGGTTCTATTGTTTTTCTATTCTGTATTGTATAGTCTGTAGTCTGTTTAAAAGCAATGAGGATTTTTAATGCATGTATGTCGTAGTAATCACACAATTTAGAGCTTGCATAAATTTTGATTTGGCATTTGGGATTAAGTTACAAAAAATGACAAAAAAATTGATGAAATTAAATAGAAATAGAAATAGAGAGCTGCATGAATGATAAGAAGGGTGAGAATGAGAGAGTCGATGGATAATGAATGTAAGATACAATTTGGTTGACAGATAGCGGACATGGACAGACAAGTGGGACCAAAGTTCTTATCTGTTCTTTGAAGTGGATTATCTGTGTAGATATTAAGATTTGGCATTTGAGAGGAGTGTGGGCAGGATAAATGAAGGAAATATTAGGGAGGAAAGGGTGAAAACATGGAGATGGAGTCCGTATTTACTATTCATACACAGATATGTGCCTACGGATACAGATACAGGGGGAAAGCGTGGCGAGCATGAAGTAGCAGTCTATTTAAAAGGATTTTACATGATAGCATGATAAGATCACCCTTTTCCTCAAATGAAATTATCTCAATTCTCAAGCTCTCCAACTCCACAAAACCTTTTCCTTTTCCCTGCTGTCCTTCTCTCTATATTCTCCACATACATACTAGTACATTCATTTCCCAATTCATAATACACATGCAGACAGAGGAGTCAGCAGAGGATTAACGATTAAGTCCATTAAACTCAAATTCTCGGATTTTATCCATATGGTTTGCTCCTGCGGTCATCAACATATCGATTCGATTGTCAACTTTAATTTATAATATGTACATACAACAATTGAACTGCCGTCTTCTCTCCTCGATTTTGCTTGGTGTCGCTCAAATAGATTTTACAATTTACAATTTACAATTTAGTTTCCACACACAACTCCAATCGTCAATTGGATATCTCATATCTCTGTCCGCATTATCAGCATCGGCTTTTTCCTTTTCCTTATTGATTCGAGTCAATCGTCGTTCATCGTCATCGACAATCTGATATGGATTTGGATTTGAAATCTGGAATCTCAATTAAAATAAAAGTATGAGCATATGCGGGCGGCCGATGATGATTCCTTTCATTTGCATACATATTTTTCTGTACTGTGCTGTCAAGACAGAGACAGGGACAAGCTGGCTGTCATGTCAATTTTCAGCTGTCCATATCAATTGCGAGTCGCAACTTAATTAAGTTCAAATCCATTATTGGTCGTGGTCAAATAACTTTCCATGATGCAACTCCCAGTTCCCAGTTCATTTGCCTTTGAGCTTTGAGATAGACAGAGAGAGAGAGAGTTTTGGGAACGTTGGTGTTGGTGCTTGGCTGGTGAACTAATGACTTTGTTCGCTCATCGACTGTGTATACATTTGTACATTGTACATGGTCTGCTTTTAAGCGTCCGATTAGTTAATCATCATAAGGAAATTTAATGTGCGTGTGCGTGTGTGTGTGTGAGCGAGCAAACTCTTGTCTCAAGTCAAAAGTGAGGTTTTGCAGAAGCTTTTCCTTCCTTGATTCGACGTTCGACAGTGGGAGAGACTGGTAATGGGACTACATGACAATCTATTAAGATTACACATGCTTTATTTGTCCTTTTTGTTAAATTTCCGCCTGCCTTCCAGCTCCCAGGAAAACAGAAAGAGAAAGAGAAGAAAAAGCTAGAGAGAGAGAGAGAGAGAGCACAGCGAAAAAAAGCACTTAGAAACTCCACGTTTTTTGTTCCCGTCGAGTTGAGCATAGAATTTTCAAGAGTGAGAGTGTGGAGAATGCAGTGAAAAAAAAAACACTTTTATAATCTGAATGTGGAATATATATATATATATATATCTTATATTATATATAGGAAATAGGAAAATACACGGAGCTTTTTTGCTCATGTTCATTTTCATGTTGGAATCCTTGAACTAGATTTAATTAAAAGCCCCGAGAGTTTTTTCAGATATAGAAATTCTCGGAAATTGCATTAGAATAAACAGAGTAAGAAGTTCATTTCCATTTTCCTTGCTATCTCTCTCTCTCTCTCTCTCTCTCTGTGCCATACGAACGTGTAACAAACTGCCACATGTACATTGGTGTTTTTTTGTAAGTATGTTAGTATGTATATACGAAAACAAATCATGAGATGAGTATTCACAAATTATAGCGGGGAAAAAAGTGTATGTAATAAATACTAGTACGTGGGTTTTATTGAGGATTTAGAGGGCGGTAAAAGAGGCCGAACGACATGTGAGAGCTTCTTTCAATGGGGAATCAGAGTGAGAACAAAAGAACTTTGCAAAGCTGTCAAAGAAACATTTTGAAACAAACGCACTCTTTAAATTTCAGCTCCAGTGTGTGTACTAGTACATGTATGTGCGTGTGCGTGTGCGTACAGATATACTGATATACAGATGCACTCTCATTTCATATAAACACAGCTTTTGTCATGTATTTTCGCAAGAGGAAGAGAGAGAGAGAGAAATGCTTAATTGAAACATGCCGTTTTTCCATTTTATGTAATGAATAACTCTTCATTACATTACTTTTCACATGTACAGGAAGTCTCCACCATTCCCCCCCCCCCCCCACTTTTCATTCGTCTTTGTTTTGTTTCTTCAGTCTTCCAATCTACAAAAAAACAGTGTTTTTTCTAGTGGCGTTTCCCATGCTATTTTTAATGTGAAAACTGTCGGCACTCGGCAGCTGGAATTCGCATCCCAAATAAAAATTCGCAGGATGTTTTCTTTTCAAGTCTAATGTCTAATTCAATTGGATCATTTTAATTTTAATTTTATTTGAAATCGGATTTTTTAATTGCCTTTTTTCTTCTACACATTTTTTATTTCCCTGACTTCATTTAATTTCCTTTGAGGATTCAAAACCTTCTCAGCTGAACCTGCACAACCTTGTTCAAAGTTCGTCTTCAAATGAGTAACTGAATTCTGAAATTTGGTCATTTTCTACTTCTACTGTTGTCTGGTTGTCTCCATTCTTAATATCCCCACCATTTTTTGCGTAGTTCGTCTTATCGTTTGACTTTCATCTTATACCAAACAGCTCTGGCCTAACTTGGTGACTCTTCGTCATAACTTGTACAATTACCCTTGTTGTCTTTGACTCTCTCTCTCTCTCTCTCTGTCGCACTCACATCACAGGAGGGATCCAAAACTGAAGTTTGTATATTTAAATTTATGTACAGGCATGCACCAAAAAAAGTGAGTATTTTTTTTCTCTTGTTCGCTTTTTGCTTCTGTTTTAGTTTCCCTTTTTCTTTTTAGTCTGGTGACTGTGACTGCGGGATTGCAACTGTGACGATACGATACAGGAGGTTTCGGGCTTCCGGACTTTTCCTTTCTGTGTGCTGTCCTTGTCTTCGTCGTCTGTCCCTTTTACAGAAAATATGATGACACACAGACCTCAGACCTAAATCAACTCGCTTTTTTCCCCTCTGGTTCTCTCTCTCTCTCACTCTCTGATTTTACGGATGTTTGTCTAGTGTTTTTCTTTGGTTATGAATCCACAACGAGAAACGAGAAACGACAAACGACAAACGACAAACAAACAAACAAAACATCATTGCATGTTTTTCCTTTAGGAAAAAACCCCATTAGCCATTGCCATTAAATACAGATAGTGTGGTGTACGTACGAGGATGGATATCAAGACATGTGAAATGTGTGCAAAGAAACAATTGTGATCTTCTGACTTGTTGTCACTAAATTACTCGGATGACTCTGAGTTTTTTTTTTTTTTCATTTTGTCATATCCGTTGGCTGGTTCATAATAATAATATCTGTACAACAAAACAACAGCACAAAGGAACTGTCCGACTCCTTTTCTAAATGTATTTAATCTTGAGTAGTCTTGAGTACAATTTTTTATAGAGAGAAAAATGATAAAATGCTTCGTAGTAGCTTGCAGTCGTATCGTATGTATCTGTATATACATAGTGTGTAGTTTTGGGGGGAGGGGGAGAGGGAATTCAATCTTTTGCATTTAACTTGCAGATAAATTTACTGGACGGTGAACATATGAGTCTGGATCTGGAGAATGGGGAAGATGAAATATAATTTAGTCTGATATGATCTTTTTTGTCTTTTTCTCTCGCTCTCTCTTGTTCTTGCTTATTCTTCTCCCATAATAAACAATATCTGTACACTCCTTTTATTTCCCTATATTTTCTTTAGTTCTCTCTCTCTCTCTCTCTCTCTCGCAGTTTGGTTTTTGTTTTTGGTTAGTTCACAAAAACTCATCGTCAGACACAACACAAGTTGAGCTGGTTTCTTGTTCTTGTTCTTGTTGTAGTCAAAGGGAAGAACGTAAGACGAAACATAACTCTTTCCCTGAAGACAGAAATGATAAAATTTTGTTAGTTTCTATTTCTTTGAATGTGGATCTCGAGTCTCAACTCTTCAACCCCAAGACCAAAGACTTTGTATCACTTTCCTCTTGACTCTTCCTCCGTCTCCTCCATTCCATTCTCTCCATCCTTCGTTCTGCTCCTGACTTCCAAACTCTCTGACTCACCACCCGACAATTTTTACGAGGCAACAGGATAAGCCAGTCAGCAATATACACATACACAGTAATACACACACACACACACACACAAGCCGAAACAGAAAACAGAAAAAACTAAAATAAAAGCGACAAGTATATACATACAGTAGAGGATGTGCCTGACGATAAAGTCGAATCCATACTCTTTGCACTGCCTCATCGCCCTCCATCTCAACCTGAACTTTCCCATTCCTATATGTACAGATATATGTATACAATAGTATACATACGCATCTGTATTTTTCTTACTTTGTCTTTAATATACGAATTTACGAATATGCACGATCTCTATATGTATATACTGCCACGAATTCTTCCCAACTTTCTCATCTATCTCATCCGGAAATTCAAATTCAAAGCAAAAGTCCAACTTTTTCCATGTGCATTCCACACTTCTACTGATTCTACAAGCAAGAGCAAACTAACTTTAACATTTGCTATTTACCAGTTGAAATTTTTGGAAGGTAAAACCGCAAATAGCCGTTATGAAAAGGATGATGGGTTTTTGATGCCGTTATGAAAAGGTTTTTACATTCTATCGTATATGTATGAACATTTAATAATTGATAATAACCCTTTTTCTCTCTGGCTCTAAAATCTAAAACTTAACTTTCCTGGTGTAACTTTGTACCTTTAGCTTTATCCGATTATTTAATGTGACTAATGACTAATTTATGGTATACTTTGTAATTTGAGCTCCTTCACCTGCTCCTGAGCTCTTCATTTTCATTTTCATTCTCATTACCAACTTTTCTTTCTTTTTCGACTTTGCAGGTTGTAGGATGAAACTATATGACTATATACATACATGATATACAAAATGCTGAATGTTTGTTGTGCGTAGTGGAAATGTGTCGGTGTATAGACATTACGTTTCCATGCATAAATGAGTTGGGAGTTAATTACACTTGGGTTAGTTATGTTAAAGTTAATGTTAAAAGACTCGCATCCCTCACAATGTTTCATCTGAAGTTTGAGTTTGGTCGGTTAAAAATCCAACAGTCAAAAAGAAAGTTTGATGCTCTCCCATAAAAAGTGTTCTGCAGCAGTAATTTAAGTCAATTTCCCAAATATTCTCTAAGTGCTCCCCCCAACTCTTCTCTTTTATGAATGAATCCCTGATTTATCTTGGCATTACTGGCCTTCTTCCTTTTCTCTCTCTCTCTCTTTCTCTCTCTGTCTTCTCCCTCTTTTTACTACGTATAGTTGTAACGTCCCAGAAATTCATTGCTCCGTCTCCGTCTTTACCCCAACAAATAAACCATCGATAGTTCAGTGTTCTGTACTGTTGACTTTCGTTATCTAAGAAAGAAAACTATGGCCGAGCACACTTAAAAGCCCAAGCTCATTTTATAACTCACAAGAAAATTCTTTAGTTTTGAGTTTTGAGTACGTTTCACTATTTACATTGGAACAGCCTACAAAAATTATGACTCCTAACAAAAATTTCCCCAGTGTCTTCCAAATTGAGTTCTCAGATAAAACGTTTTCTTTTTTTCTTTGCTGTGCGTCCTTTTTATATTTTCCGGGACTACAGACTGCATGCGATTGCAAACTACAGATACAGATACCAACTGTATATGAAAAATGACAAGGAAATGCAAGGGGAAGATTTGAAATTGATGGCGCATATGTTTGTAAATTTGGTTCTAAAACTGTTCAGACAAAAGTCTACAGACACTCAACAGTACTTAGCGAACAAAATATTATAATATGTTATTACAAGTCCTCCTATAAATATAAATGTGAATAGAAATACAAATATGGAACATGGAAAATGGGAATGGAGAATAATAAAGAAAGAAAGAGAGAAAGAGAGAGAGAGAAGTCACTAATAGCAGTTTGAGTTCTCTGTATATTATGTATGAAAAGGAAAACGCTGGATGAGTAGATGGAATAAGTCTCAAATATGCAATAAATCTCAATCTTGACAATATCTCTCATTCATTCATATTCTCACATATGTTTGTTTGTTACATTGCCCAGATTTCCGAGCCGAGTCGAGAACGATAAGAAAACGCTTGTTTTGTCATATATATGAAAGCTCTCACTCTCTTTTCCCATCTTCTTCTACTTCTATTGCTATTACATTTGGTTACAAAAAGTAACCAAAAGAACCCGGGATGAGGTTTTAAAGCTCTCAAACTTAACTTGTTTTTTAAATGGGGAAACATCTCTGTTGATATTCATAACAACATAACATGCCATGAGAATGAATACGAATATGAGTGTTTTCCCTTATATGAAGTATCCCGGATCATATAATTTGTAAAAAACAGATAGTAATTCGTAACTTGACCCTATTACTGATAGAGATAGAGAAGGAGAGAGAGAGCACCCTCCGCATCATTTCTTCTTTACGACTCACTTGATCCACAATCCACAATAACCCTCCTGTTCACTCTACTCCATTCTCCAAACACTCCACACACAGACACACACGACATCATTCATAAATTCATATTCAGACTGGCGAAGAGTGAGTGCGCATATATTCCCATTTAAAATATACCTTTTAACAGCAACATCCTCCGTCAACTTTCAACTTCCAACCAACGTTTCCACTTGTTCCTTATTCGCCCATTATCCCACTGTATAGCTCAATTCAAAAAATTATTTATGTATACAGACGACAGAGTACAGAGCTAAAGCTAACGCTAATTCTAAAGCTAAAAAAAAGTCAAGGAGGAGACCATTAAATTTTATATTGAGAAACCTACACATTTACACAACACACACATAAATACACTGGACTTCATTGTACTGCCGAGCGGCGAAATCGAGTAAAATCAGAGCTGTCAAGACTAATCGGCATCTCAAATAGAAAATCTAAATTAAAGACTCAACTTTTCCTTTTCCCCACAAGTCATAGTACAAAAACAAAATGTGCAGCAGTGAAGATTCGTGTGTGTGTATTTATATGTATGGAATACATAGGCATCCGCCCTTCATTCTTCATTCTGTACTTATGTACGTACATTTTCTATATAGTTTGTATAATATCTCAAGTTTTTCCACTCGTTTTCATCATCAAGATGTTTGACGTTCTTTGCTCCTTCCTTCTTTCATTCTTTCATTATATACCGTCTACCGTCGACTGTCGACTGTCGACTGTCCAGGCTGGAATGCACAAGCATACAAATACAACCACTGACAATGAGCATCATAATCATAATACATGGGGAGATAATAGATGAGTGCGTAAGTGCTGGAGAGTGTAGACTTTGTTATGAATTATTTATAAGTAATGAGTTGGCTGTACTTATAAAGGCATTCACATTTCACATTAGATTCAAACTACCGGCATTAGATTTCTCAGTCTCTCTCTCTCTCTCTCTCTCTGTCTCGTCTGTCGCTTCATTATAATACCCAAAATACTCCCGTGTTGAATGTCCTCAGATTTTCCACACCATTTCCCACGTAATCACCGGCCTCCAAACATACTGTATAGTTATAATTATGACGATGACTATGACGAAATGCTAAATGCTAATGCTAATGGACCATTGGGAAAAACTTTCTCTCTCTCTCTCTCTCTCACTGCCGTTTATGCCATATAAATTTCCTTACATTTGTCATCAGACTTTTCTTACGCTTTTTGTGGTGACTTTCTCTCTTTCTCTTTCTATATTTTTGGCCAAAATCTTCATCGTCATTAACGGCAAAAGACACGTACGAACCATTTATTTGAGCCGCTTGTAAAATGTGCTCAAACTTTCTCCATTGAATCTCCTCTTATTCTCTCCTCCTCATTTATTTCATTTTAATTCGATTTGAGCTCTATTACCCATCAAATGCGCTTTTTTTAAGTTGCTTCATCGTTAATGCAAACAGTAAATGAGTCGACAACGACTTTTTGGTGATAAAAATGTGGGAATTCTTTGATTATTTCTATTGTTTGATTGCATTTAATTAATTTGTTGATTCCATCTGGTTTCTTTCACAATGCAATTTTCAAGGGGTAAAGTTTCATTAGGTTTTTTTTGGCATCCGCCTTATTGAGAATAAAGAAAAAAAGCCAGAAAGAAAGAGAGATGAAAACAGAAACAGAGACAAACCGTTACGTTTCGTGGTGCTACCATAAAACATTTTGGGATTTGACGTAAAATACTCGGTATAAAAGTGAGCATGGAAATTCCAGCAGTCGCTGAGCCCACAAGCAATAAAAGCAAAGGGAGAAACTACAAAACTTATCTGGCTGAAAGTAATCCGAAAAGACAAATACAAAATAGAAGGGACTCGTTTTTTTTCTTCTTGGAAGGGAAGAAATTGTTGTTAGAGTTATATCTGTATAGAAACCGTAAGTGCATCTTTGTAGAATATAAAGCGAAGCATTTATGTATCTGTATCTGTACTTTTCCTTTTGCTTGATGTGGGGAGTGAAAAGGAGAAAAGGAAGAAGAAAAAGACTTAGTAAATCTATGTTTGTATCATGTGTGTGTGTGTGTGTGTGTATTTTTGATGCTTAACGCTTAGAAAACCGAAAGAGGAGGGAAACCCACCCAGAAAAGGAGCGATTGTAATGATAAAGAGAGACTTATTCTTACTCCAAAGACCCTTTCTATTTTTCTCTCCCTTCTTTCGTTCTTCATCTCGAGCGAGCGCCGGACGACTTAAATGGAAGGTAAAAGTGTAAAAGTATACTTTACATTTTGCCGTTGTTTGTTTTGGGGTCTAATGCAAAAATCATGTAAGTACTTGAGTGGTCCTGCAGACAATTTACAAGGAGGGGCCCTGATTTTTGGGCATTTTTCAATGCTCTTGCCCTCCCGTATCAACTCATCATCATATTCCTTTATGCTTGCTCAAGCTGAAAAATCTAAAATCTAATGGTCTCTCTCTCTCCCTCTCTCTCTCTCATTCTCGGTAATTTGAGACTTTTCTCTCTTTTTTCACTCTTCGCTCTTGCTCTTACCATATTGTGATTGTACATTTTTTTCACTCTCGTATTTATATTTGGAGTCTTTGGAATGGAAATTTCCCTTGGCATTTGATTGATTTGACCGATTATTGCTGTGGATATTGGCATTGGCATTTGCATTGCGGGGATCCATCAGTTTCTCGTTCTCTCTGCATTCTGTAAATATATCCTTATAATGAGAACAAAGGGATGTAAACATTGTTGTATTTTGTCCCACTTGATCAAGTTACAGGATCATCGAGAAATCTATTCTGAAATTTGATTCAGCGGTTACCATCAAACAAAGCACAAAAACCACAAAATCATTGTGAAACTATACACTAGACGAAAAATACTCTGGAAAAACGTTTGAAAAACTTCGTTTTGTCCGTAAAGAATCGAATACAGATTTACATTTAAATGAAAAACACTTACAATTAGCTCATTTTTTGAATTTAATGTCAGTCGTTTGTACTTTTTACTTTTTTTTACCATTTCCAGTTTCTCTCAGAAAAAATTTCAGTGTTCTCCAGCTTTCCATGCACTGCATGGGAATATCAGTAAAAGCCAAAAGGGGAAAAAGACGAAATAAACAAAAGGGAAACCAAAACCAGGGAATCTGTTGGCCATTTGACAGCTCACCATTCTTCATTCTTCTCATCACCATGCCAAAGCCAGAGCCATCAGAGAGAGAGAGAGAGAGAGAGAGATAAATACACACAAGTTACCAAGCTCAAGGTAAACGCCGTGTCCTGTCCGTTTCGTCTCTCTTCTCTGACTATCTTATCTTCATCGGATCTTCCAAACCTTTTTATTCCATCTCTTCACGTACACAAACAATGTACATACGATATTATATATTGTACACACTCAAAAAAGGCTTCTTCATCCTCAATTCTCAATTCGAATTTTGAATTTCTTCCTGCTCCAGCTTCTGCTTTTCCTTCCAGCTGAAATGTCTGTGTTCTAGTGTGTACTGAATCCCAATGAGAAGTCACAGTCACTGAAGCCAGCAACAACGAAACAAGGAAAACGAAACAAACCCCGTCATGTTTTTTCTTATTCTCCTTCTCATTCGATCACTTAACCTTCACTCCAGGTTTTGTATATTTCTAGTAAGTAAGTAAAGTAAGTAAGCATCTTGGAGTCGTCAATGGTAGAAACATTTCTGTCCATCTTGTCCAACATTAAATTTCCAATGTCAACAGAACTTTATTTAGTATATATTTAGTATATATTTACCAGGTTACCAAAGAAATTAATATAAATTGAAGAGGAAACTGTTCACGTTCTTTAGAAGTATAGTCGTTGATTTGGTTTGGTGGGAATGAAGAATCATGTGGATCGAACAATAAATGACAGTAGTTTATTTACATTTACATATTTTACATGTATGTACAGGAGCTACAGTTGAAAACAGTCGAGTTCCTTTCCTTACCTAAATTTCACATGGGTAACTCCATACACATTACACACACATGTGTGTAGGTGCATGAATGTATTTAATATGAAAGCACAAGTTTGTAGTGTGTATATATGTATAGGAGAGAAAAATTTTCGTGTCACAACAAAAATTGGCTCATATTTCCATTTCCGATGAGAACAATAACATTCAATCACTCTCTGACTTTACTTTATGTGCCATGTGGTAACTTTAGACTTTAGATGGTAGCCATCAGATGCCAAGTCATAGTCGTCATATATAGTTGCGGAGAGTCAATGCTCATATTTATTTAGCCTTTTCCCTGTGTACATTTATTTCGTACGAATACTCCACTAATAATAATACAGGCATATACAGGAGTAGTCACATAATATACCATCACCCATCACCATCCTAAAAACCCATGTAGAATTCAATCTGTCACTCATACATTGTCAATATTCATTATTCCCTCTCTTTCTCTCTCCAAGACAAAACCAACGTTTTTAATTTATACTTTTACCTTGGAGCAGTTGACATTTAATTGTAGTTCTTTGTAGAGTCCGTACTCGGATTATTTTTATAACTAACTTACATTTATAACTAACAAACCAAACATTTAAATGTCCAAATCCAAATCTTCGAATCGATTAATCTCCCATGTTGAGATTCTAATAATAAAACTATGGTTGTATCAATCCCAGATTGTAAATGCAATTAAAAGATGAAGACGAAAGCGTTGTAACTACTATCAACTATAATGTTTATCAGTATGCATATGGAATTTGCCTAGAGTACTGTAAAGTAAAACAAGAGTTGAGGAATTCTCCATCTGGACAGGAGAAAATTGCAGATGCCATTCATTCTTGACTCGTCATCATATTATTGACTGGATTTATATGCAAGGAATAAGCATACACATTTCTATAAAGAGCACAGATACATAAGCAGTATTCAATTTCCATATCCATATGACTATGACTATCATTATTGGTATTGACATCCGTTTGGGAAGCCTCAGTCTCTCGCGTCAACTGTCATTTTGTCTCTCACTCTCTTTCTCTGTCCTTGTCGTGTATTGTGTCCTTTTTACAACGCACGTATAAAGTGAACAGTGGCAGTGGATTGTTGGTCTCTGCAGGTGTTCCCACCAAATTCTTAATATCAAGTGACTCTCCGCACTCACACTTGCTTGTATGCTGTATAGCTTGCATCAGTAGTTTTTACTTGAACACTTGTGTACTTGTAAATAGTGTACATGGTACTGGTGACTGTGACTGGACATCTTGCTCATGGTTTTATAGAGGCTCTTCTTGGCCCTGGAAGCCAGTCAAAAAAAAGTACACACATATAGGATGGAAACATTTTAAGGCCCAAGCCAAAGCTAAAAGCCAACTGATACTGATGCCAGGTAAATTGTAAACTGCAATATTCAAAAAGTCGTTACTTGAGAGATGAGATACTAAAACTGTGATGGCTATTGGAAAGGTATTGCAGTTGTCTCGTTCGTTCGGGAAAGTGGTGAATGTTTGAATGGGTGCAGCGCAGTCACTGACACTGACAGTCTCATAATTCTCCACTTGCAACATTGAAGACCAAATTTGTTTCATTGGCTGAGCATAGGAACCACTTTTGGGATTATAGATTGAAAGTGAAAACTGTAGAGCGTAGAGTGTAGACTGTGTAGAGAGATATGATACGATACCTTATAATTACCAATGCATACTAATGAATGAAAAGGAAGGAGAAGAAGAAGAGCCAGAGCAGAAGCTTGAAAGTCAAAGAGTAGAAGAAATGTAAGACGTCAACTTGAGTATTAGCAAAACTTCACTGACGATGAAGCACATGGAACTGGAACTGGACTTTGTCTTGTACTCATTAAATATTCCATCATGTGTAAGATATACAGATGAATAATTTGAGGATGATGTAAAGTAAAATTTAATCATTATGCCATGTTGATTCTTATGAGAAATGCATGTCTGGCCTTGTTTTTTCTCGTTCGTCTACTTCATATCTGGATACGTACAGAAGTACTGATACAGGTATCTATGCACACAGATACAGATGAAAACTTTGTGCGTAGAATAAATTGAGTTGATGTTTGATGTATGATGTGGATTCATATCTGTGCGAGATGAGATGAGGCGCTAACGAGAAAATAATATGATGATTCAACGGACATTTGAACATGTGTAAAAATTTGAAGAACTGGTGAATTCCACGTGATAAAATCTTTAGATGTTCTTTAAAATTAAAATACGAAGAAATAACTAGGTAAGTGGATTGGATTGACAGATGCACATGCAACGAGTTGAGAGTGTAATGTAATGCAGATAATGATAAGGATACGCCATGAAATTCAATAAATGACAATTTTTTTCCCTCTTGGAACTACTTTGCCAATGGCAAAGTAGTAAAAGGAATTTCGTGGGTCAAAGATTAACTTGGTCCACATAAATTTTCCTTATTGCAAAGGCAATTGCAAAAAAAAATGTTTCGGTTCCTTCCATTTGAATTTCGAATTCTCTCTGATCTCTCGACTATCGACTATATGGAAAAAGGTTCAAACAATTTTTTTCCCCTTGAACAATTCACTCTTCCCTATTCAAAATTTATTACATTCTCATGGAAAGTCCACCGTGTTCGCATTCATAATACTTTGTACACAGGATTTCTTTTACAGTGCGTTTGTGGTGTCGTAAAAAAAAGCCGACATGTTTCATTGCAGAAACCGCAGATAGACGATAAGTACAGATGTATGCAGTGTTTCTAGTGTCTAGCTGGAAATGAAAATGAGAAAATGAAAAAGAAAAAACGTGTGTACGTTTATTACTGTCACTTACACGCAGTCTCAATCTCAATATATTCATATGGGACAGAACACAGAACAGACCTTCGACAAAGAACCAGAACAGGCTACAAGGCAGAGAGGTATAACAAAAAGATCTTTTGCGGTGTCAGGTGTCACGGATGATAATAAGCATATATACAACGTGTACACCTTGAAAGACTGGAGGATTAAGACATAAAAAAATCCTACGATCGTATACCTCACCATTTTTTACATGTGTATTCCAGATATAAGCTATGAATAATACTACGGACGGAAAGTTCCGCCAATTCCCTTCATGTCTCATGTCGATATCATGTCCAATCACCATGCTAAATATCTCACACTCTCTGCCATTGTTGTAGATTCGCCACACGATATTCCTTTATACTTTATTTATACATACATTTCCAAATCGGTCTTCGAACCTGTAGAATATTTTTGCTTTCCAAAAATCAATAGCGTGCTAATTTGTGGAGTTTGATTTGTTTGCACATGACATGAAATCAGAGCTCACTTGTCTGTTTGTGTGTTGATAAAAACCTCAATTTCTCAAGGTAATTTACTGTGTGTACGTGTACTGTGTGTGCCCATTCCTATTCCTTGAGATAATGCAGTAAAACATTGTATGGTTAAACCATCAATGCATTTTGTGATCGTGATGATGATGATGACGACGACGAACGACAGACTGTAACCACAATATAAAAATTGTAGTATCTGTATCTGTGCAAAAAAAAAAAAAAAAAAGTAGGAAGATCCATAAAAATTCATCTAGAGGAGAATGAGAAGAGTTGTATATAGTATGGTAGAAAAAATGCATCTAAAGTACTTACCTGGAATAACGACATCATATAAACCCTTTTTGATATTTCATTTGAAATTAACTAACCATGTGAATGACAGAGACAGACCAAGTAAAAAAAGAAATTATCATCGGTTGACGACTTTGGAAATTATACATAGAGATACATGTAAAAAAGGATAAGAAAAAGAATACGGAGATTAAGATTATGCAACAAGCTCAAAGGATAAGGAAAGTCCCAGTCCAAGAAGATGAGTCTTGAATGAGATTGAACGATAAAGAGAAGACGACGAAGAAAATACTCATTTCAGATTTCAGGACCCAAAACCAACGCTCGACCGTAAACATTAGTTTAGTTGAGAGAATAGGGATATACGACGGAGAGAAAAAAACGTCGTAAATATTTTACGAGAGTGATAATAGTTTATACGGTTTAAAGTGTGTCAAATCCATGTGAAAACACTGTGTAATTCCCATTGAACCGACTGAGAGAGCGAGAGACAGAGAGAGATGGGGGAGAGAGAAAAAAGGAACAGGAGAAAAAGTAACAGAAAAAAGGGTATAGTTTCTGTCCGTACAAAATGGTTGAAGTTTAATGGATGATGTCTATATAATAAACAAGTTGATAATTCTTTAATTCTACAGGGATCATGGACACATTTGAAAAGAAATTTTTGTCCGCAGCCCTTTGTGCTTGTCTCTCGGGACGTTTTCAACCTGAATCAAATGATTCAAGAGTTCGATAACGACTCTTAGCTTTGTAAATATTACTTAATACTTACCAAGTAAATTTTTTTTACTAAAAATAAGGAAAGGAAGATGAAAATTAAACTATGAAATAAAAACGACTTCAGTTGGAAATTTTTTTTGTAATATATAATTCAGTTCATTTATTACTACGCTCTATAGCAAATAACAAAAGAGAATAAAAGTACATTTCATAATTGGAAATACTAATTATCATAGTAATGTAATTATTTGTTCTGGAACTTAAAGAAATCGTCATATATTTTGTTTGAATTCAACTAAACTTTGTAAATTAATTAAAAATATTTGCAATTTTTTTACAAATTTCTAACTGTTTGCATAAAATAGCTCATGTCTTTCTGCATATTAATATGCAAAAAAGTGAAAAGTGCTATGTGGCTGGGTTTCTTATCCACAACTTCATATAGAACATTTTACAATTCTGAATGGCGGCATTACAAACCCAATGGAAGCCTTGACACTCAAAACCGAATTGCACAAAATTCATTTTCAATCATGTGCCAAATAATTGCACCTAATATAGAATCTCTAATATTAATTTACATTTGTGTGCTATATGACAGGACATTATATATATGGGGTAGACCGGTAGAATAGGGACCACTTGAGCAAAACCACGTTTTTGCATATTTATGGACAACACAACATGGAGAATATTTTAGGACAAGTTTAAACCATTTTTACTGACCAAAAGTAATTTAAGATCGTCGTTAAACTTCTCCGAAAATTCAAAATTAAAGTAAACCGATGATTTGTGTTTTGCTCTTAAATTTAAAATCATTGAGAAACTTATTTACACGCCAAACAGCCGAGAATATTCAAGGCGCTATAACTCTAAAACTAGGTTTGCTCATGTGGCCCCTTTTCTTACGGTCCACCCATATTATTACTCTTCATTCATGTCAGCACATGATATTATACTATCAAATTACCCTTAGAATCTTAAACATTATTATTCACTTGTCTTGCAGAAAAAATTACAGGTAGTAAAGGAGATGGCTCAAATTGTTATGAGCAGAACGTCCAAGAGCTGTTCCAGTGAGGAAAGCCAGTTTATGGGCATATTGTACGGGAGCAGGGACTGCAACAGTACCCGACCAATTGAAGTACATATGACACAACTTGAAGGTCATTCGCTGGATTTTATCCCGATCTAATCCAGAATTATCTGTGAGTACATTGTACGACGTGGGACTCACCGTTCCTTGTCGAACGTTCTGTGCCACAATAAAGAAATCGTACCTATTTTCCAACAAAGAAAGACCCCAAATTGGGATACATCATTAAATTAAATTAAGAAAAATTCATAACAATTCAACATATGAAAAGACTTTTCAGAAAAGTAGCAGGTATAATAATCCTTTGAATTGGCTATACCTCTCTGGGAGAGTGATAATATCATCTACAATAGTTCTAGGAGGAGGATTCTCGCATCGTTGGTTTTTCAACATCATAATCCGAGTATTAATCCTTTTGGTGACGACAATAAACGTCAGTGTAGGTATCTTCAAACTGTCCGCTTCATATTGCGATCTGATTGCTTCCTGCACAAATTTAATATTAAACAATTAAAATAACACTTGAGCAACAAATTAGTTTAGAACACGCATAATGTTTTATTATAACATGGAGTATAGAATAACTTTAGAAATTACATACCTGCAAATCTTCCAATTCATGAGCATAAACAAACTGAAGTTGCCCCTCACCGACACCATCCCTGTAGAACAGAATTCGGTCCGGTAGTTGCCCATTTTTCTTTTTGTAAGCGGTCAAGCACTCTAAACAACCAAGAAATATAGGTATGAAAATAATTCAGTAAGATTCATATAACACTTAAAAAAACTAACTCAAGTTTTAAAATGACGAAAGCTTACTGGTGAAACTGGCGCACACATTCATGGATAGTTCTTCGTTCGTGCCATGATACGATATTGTGCTAAAGTACTGAGTACAATTCTTTGTCAAGGTAGCGCACATTGCGCCTACACTTTGTCCGCGCCTTCCCCCCGTCGAGCCGTGATAGACATCGAATCCTACGACCATCATATTCTGAAAACAAACATTATTCATTATAGTAAGAGAGTGAAATAGTCAATTGGATATCGTTCGTGAAACTCCAAAAAGCGCTATAGCCAAAATGGTTAATTCTAAAAGGACCTATGTGCTCAGTGGAATATTTAGAAAACGACACAAACGCGGCATTGTGCATTTTGAATTCGGCATATATGATATAGGGACATTGGGCCATTGTGAAAAGGACTTATGCGCCGAGATGAATATTTTACAAATGGCAATGGCCTAACTCCACTTTTGTAAAAATTACAGGAGAATAAAGCGAATGACTTTTTTAACAACTGTAAACGGATGAATTATTTATTTCAGTTAGGAAAAAAATTTTATATACATAATAAATTTGCACATGAGTACCTCGAACGGTAGGAAGCCAAATTTTATGCTATATTTTTATATATGCTTAAATTTAGTTCATTATAAACAATTTTAATGCCGTTTTTGCGACTTTTTCATTTCCTTGTGTTCCTCTTTGCTTGGTAAATCAAAATTTTATATAATATAAAAAATATAATATAGTAATAGTTGTAGAATAACATTTAATTGCGATTTGTATACAAATCACAAATAATTTCTTGCACGCTGCAATTGTCTAAGGAAAAACGACTATGGACGTGGATCTTTTGATTGCCTGCAACTCAATACAACGGGGTACTGAGCCATTGAGTGAATGTCCGTGATTGAGAAATTTAATGAGCTTCATTCATTTTTAGAAACAGATTATTAACCCTAGCACTGGGAATGTGTTGCCAAATGGCAACATCCGCTTTTCAGCGAATAAGTTTGTATTAGAAATTTTGAGTAAAAAATCTGAAAAAATTGGTATTTGTACAGAATTTCATTC
>JAIUND010000878.1:0-48962 GCA_034699125.1 Gisinianus flammeolus | reverse complement strand
CTAAGGAACAATCCCACAAAGTTTCATGAAAATCGAACAGAAAGGCTTTTTCTTCCCTGAGTGTCCCATGTCCTTTATTGATAGGGCGCTGTTTAACATTACAATGCACAAAACTATACATATGCATTATCCATATCAGTATAATGAGTCATGAGAATTTTATGATCATCTTCCTCATGTTTCTTAAAAATTGAGCGTGTGGAAGTAAATACGTAGCCCCAAGGGACTTCTTGAAATTTGCACTGCAAAACAATGTATTGCTCAAGTATGATCACAACGTGTGAACATTTTCATCAGTTTTTGCGTTTCCTATATGCATGAACACTTTTCCTTTTCCTTTATCCCATACTCATAGGTAATACTTAGAAATGCACATTAAATGCATTTACATTTCCGTTGGAAATTCAAAAATACAAGTAATCTTCATATTAAATACATATTTTGAATCTTGATTTTTAGGAATAATTGAGATTTGATGACGACACTGAAATTGAATTCAATATATTTTAATCACTTGAATCCAAGAAAAAATGAATTTGTTAACCAAACTTTAAGTTAAATGTTTTTAAATTGTTCTATACTGTCAAAATATTTTGTTTTACGCTGAGTCGTTGCGGCTACCACATAAAGTGGCAGTGACCATAAAAAATTGTTCTTTCTCTCTAATATTGTCTAAATTTTGACTGACTTGTTATTTTATTAAATGTGGTCTGATTGTATAGATATGGCTGTGAATATGAAGCGAGATATAATGCCGATCGATTTCCTTTGTTTAAAAATATTTGATGGAGACGAAGAAGCATCCTGAGATGGCATACAGAGATTATCTACAATCTATAGACTTCGTAGATGAAGTCATGTAGAGAATGTCTATACTTGTCTGTACAGTGTACACGCATAATAATATATAGAGTAGAGTAAAAAAATCCAATCAAAGACCATTTGTTACATAGTGTAAGTCGAAGACGACGACAGACTCGAGTAATTATTGTCATTCATTTGCATACTTATGTAGATATTTCTGATTCTCCATATTTAATACCGGCACATTTCCCATCTTAATCATAAAGGGATTGTAATATTGTACTGCCAGAAAGTACACTAGGCTTAAGGCTATATAATCTCCAACAATCCGCGCAATGGATTTTTACTAATAATCCTAACCCTCGATTTCATATCTGTCGTTGTGATCAGTAATCATCCTCATACATATAGTTATCCTTCTGCCCTGATTCTGTTTTTTCTTTCACCGCTCAGCTGATTTCAAAGTTGGAAACTATATGGATGGACGATGAGACTTCTTCATGATAAATTATCATTGATAATGTCTACAATCTACTACAGTCATTATCCTATCAACTATTTGTCTGTCATCTCATCTATACCGATTCCACACAAAGTGTACAATGATTGGCAATTTTCTGTACTATCTAGGTAATATACAAAAAAAAAACTATACTATCCATTGCTTTTTCGAGTTTTGTAAGGATCTTATGGATTATTAAAGCAGGTAATGTGTAAATACCTCATCTCTACTATATTGATACATGCATCACCTCAATACATATCAATTGCATATAAACGTTTAACTACAGCTTTACTCTGACTATTTAGCATTACATCTTAATCGGGGACGGATTTATTGTGTTCTTGAGGTAAACGTAAACAGGGCTAAATAATGTATAAACTCTATATAAAATATAAACAAAAAAACTCATACAATAATAATAATAATAAATAACACTGCCTTTTTGTAACTATAGTCGGCTGATCAATCACGAAATTGAGAAAAGTTCGTGAATGAAATCACCATGGAGCAAGTGATGTTAGCTCTTTTAAGCGTATATAGCTTATTACTAGTTCTCATTATTGATCTTCATCTTTTGTATATAATGTCATGTTTGTCTGCAGGCTTTTGGTTCTCGAGCTCTTTGTAATGTTTTACACTTGAAACTATCAAAAATCAAAAAATCATTTGATTGCTTGATTAATAAAAATAATGATGTGTATATAGAAAATGGGAAAATATCAGGTTAACCAATGAAATATTACACACGTTTAATGAGATTTTCTGTATGGGATTTTCAGGATTTTGGATAAATGATGAATACTATGTACTTACAATGAAATTCCTTAAAATTGTCAGTTCTTTTTTTAAATCACACACACAATTTTCACAGATATGAATGGTTGGGAATTGAAGGTTCAATTGGACATTAAATTTAATCCAAATGTTGTTTAATCTAGGTGGAGTAAATAATCAAAAGAATCTAGTCGTTATATTATCAGTGGATTTGGAGTGAGAACAAAGAATGTATATAGGTACTTAGAGGGAATAATGTTAAAACATCGCGAGGAAAAAAAAAACTTATAAGAGACTTTCATTTCATGGACAGTGGGCAAACCAACAATAATCCCTTTTGATATGACTTGATTTACGTTGAAAGTTTGAAGATCTAACAGGTTAACTTGCTAAAGTGCTATTCGTAGTCTCATTTACATTGCAGATACATATTTTTCAGTTCTTTTTAGTGCTTTCATTTCGATGCAAGCTTGAGATTTAAGATTCGATCGCGATCGATCTATTTTTAATGCAATTACCTTCAATTGTGTGTGCACCTTTTGTAACCTTGAATAAATAATAAATAAATAAATATGACAGTTGCTTATTTATTTTAAAGCTTATCCTTTGGGGCTTTTGTGTAAAAAAATTCTTCAAGTCAAAATGCCTAAAATGTATGTCAGGAAATGAAACACCATTTTTTTTTGTATGTGTATATAATTGCATCTGTAAATTGCGAATAGGTTTTATATTGCACTTTGCACTTTAATTTAAAGTGTGAACATCATTAATTTACTAAATTAACCATGCACATTTATAGTCATGCTTGATTACGTTTGGTTGTTATCAAAATCAAGTAACACTATGATTAACATGGATTTTAAATGAATAACCTACAGCCACTTAATTTGATAATTCGAGCTTTATCCTTCCCGTCATTCATTCATGTCATTTATGTATACATATAAGAAGTAAGAACTTGCTTCCCCAACAAAATTATATTGTAGAAAATTTGATAATTAATACTTTGTGTAGCAAAGTTCAATTCTAATTAAATAATAATCATGCAAAAAAAAAACTCAACTAATTGAACGAGAAATGTTTTCTATATACCAATTATCAATAGGAATTTTGTTTTTGAAGGGTTTAATGAAAAGAGAGTCGCCGTCAATTAATCTTAATATATAGTGAGTTGAAGTCAAATTGTCAGAATCCCTTGAGTGCCTATATACTTTGTATTTCTTCATTAATGAAAAAGAATAAACAATGGAAATACAAACGTACTTATATATATTATACTATATTATCTACATGTATTTAATTTACATAAGTAATAAGGAGACAAATAAGGGAGCTGAAATTTCCCTACACATCATGCTCACTATATCTGTACACACACAGTGGCACACACACATACACTTTGTTAATTTTCAAAACGGCAGTATTCCTATATAGGCTTGTAGCTTTTGGCGTATCACCTCTATAAGTAGTTTGACGCTCAAACGAAAAAACATTGTACATGGGAGAGATGAACTTGCTTTTGTTACACACTGCTCGTAATTAAGCGTCAGTTCAACTACAAGATTAATGGACTGTCCACTTTTCAAGTTCAAAATATTAATCAGCAAGATATTTAATAAGGAGTTCTTTCCTCATATGAGAATCCTCTTCTGATATCAACTGACTCATTTTCACTCATTCATTCCGTCATTCCTGACGACCTGAGCACACACCAAAATTTCTGTACCTATATTCTCGAACTTTACCATATATTATCTGTATATGAATAATATCATACCACGGCAATTAAAATGTTATGAAAAACTACCGTCAATTTAATATGGTATGAACTGCCCAGCCACTTGACCAAAGTTATAAGAAATAAATTATACACGAAAACACCCAGATGAAATTCGTAGTTGTTGGTGACTCTATATATGCACAAAACGACAATTTAATGTAAGATTTCATTGGTCGTACGTTCTCTCTATAAAATAAATCCAAAAATGCCAGTAAAAAATATATAATTAATGATGGTAATTAGTTGAAAAGCGTGAAAATGTTAAAGTTCAAAATTGCTAGTTGCTCAGCCACACGTTTTTCTTTTTTTAATTTCTTGTACATTTCAAATTTTCCAAAAAGAATATGAAATTTTCATCTATATAGTATTGAGTGTGTTGAGAAAAAAGAAAATGAAGCTCACCTATATGTAGAACAAACACATAGAGTCGTAAATCCTTACATTTAGCAAGACAACTTAATTATAATCAATAATCGTGTACAAGTTTGACTGCACTGCAAACACACGTGTCATTCCATTCAACATGCTAAATGCTAATAGTGATTTACAGCTTCAAATACTGATATCATGCACAGTTAAGAGAGTTGAATCGTATTGCCGGTTTTTCAATTGGGAATGGCATGAGAGTTTGCATGTTCGTCTTTATTCATATTGATAATTGACAGGGAAATAGATCAAGTGGGAAACTCTGTTCGTATATAAATCATGTCCGAGTTGACCAAATAAAAAAAATCAATAAATGTATCGTGTTCACAAAATCCGCAACGTTGTGTTTTTTCTTCTTCGACATATATACGCTCATCGTTTGGCTTTTTGGATTGGACATGTAAAACCCTTGTGTACAAACTGTATGTAGTTGCCTTTGTTTTCCAAACACCTGTGATGGGAATCCCGCATTGGAAATGCATCGATATATGGGATACAGTGACAATCTAAAATCTGAAATCTTAATGATAATGATCAAGTTCACGTTCACGTTCACATTTGTATACTAAATATAAAGACGAAGACAAAAACTGCCGGACTGTGTGAGTGAATGAATCAAAATGAGTACAAAGTATAGTACTAAAGTGTCTGTATACATTATATGGTACATATACATGTGTGTGCTAAATTTGACATACGATCGTACATACATTGTTATAAATAGAGATGTGAACCTTCACGGAAAGTACAATAATTCCCAATTACCAAATAGTCAAATGCTATTTCTACATTATACATTCATTGGTCAACTTGAACTACATATATCTTTTGAGTGGTCCTTCCTTGAGTTTGTTTTTATACTAATTATTAATTACACACACTCATAGAACTATTGAATTGCGATGGATTGGCGAATTACGGAGTCATATACTCTCATAGTCATACCGTATCTCTCTGTCTGTCTACACAGAAATCAGGTGGCATTATTTATTTATTTTGTCTTGTTTACTCCTTCATCAGAGTGACAAGCCGAAGCTCCGTTTTCTTTTATCTAGTGATATATCGAGTGAAAATAAAATGTACACTTTGCATTCATATTCATAACTACTGAAATTCATGAGACTTGCTCAGTTGACCAAACCCAGAACCTAGAAACGACAGCCCACAGTCTGTCCCAGTCACCTTTTTCATTGTCTTATATATATACACAAAGAAAAGTCTGAAGGTGCTGAAAGGATTTTTAAATTAAAAATATGTGTACACGTCTGCTTATGTACATATAGCTTTAAAAATCGACACTTGACAAATGCCAGTGGCCAGCGGCGGCCAGTTCGATTCTCTCTCTCTCTCTCTCTCTCTCTCTCTCTCTCTCTCTCTCTCTCTCATATGAATATGACACATTCTTATGATATTCGACTTTTCCTCCAGCCATGAATATATGCAGTTGAATTCGAACATGGACTCTGAAAAGTAATAACTCATCCTCTTGTTTGATATGATAGATTGGATGCTTGTTTATTAGTGCATGAGTATGAGAATGTGATCACATGGAGTGAAATTCATCAATTCATCATGTATATATTGTGTGTCATCCTTCCTTTTATACTTTTTATACGATATGTATATGTACGGTGTACTCCCATCATCTCAAAGCGAAGAAAGCAATTCAAACCGTTTCCATTCAAAGATTTGATTGTCAACAAGTTTCTTCTGTTCGGACATACTATTGCTATTGCTGTAAAAGAACAATTAAATTTGCCTCTGGACATTTGATGCTTAATTGGGCAAAAGGATGAGCCTTTTATCTTATCTTCTTGCATAATAAATTATAATACAAAATACAAGTACAAGCATGAGGAATATGTACTTACGCACAACCGTCTGTATGTATTGTATATATGTATAAAGTTTGTGCCAATAAAAGTTTTAGTACTTATACGGATTATAAGGACTATGAATGGACATACATTTTGTACATACATTGTGAACAAGCACACTTTGCTTCATGGTTCATTGATGAAGAATGGGCTTCCTGCATTCTCCTCGAAAAATAAAATATTTAAGTAACGGTGATGTATGTGATTGATTTTGAGTTTTGAACTGCACTCTTTGCATCTACGCCTTGAAAATACTCAAGTTTTGTATACAATCGTACGATTAATCAGGATCTCGCATTATTTTTCTAAAGTCGAATAATTTATTCAAAAATGTTTTTTGATTGTAACAAATGAAGATGCATCCATGTAAAAATGTACTTGTATATAGCGGAAAGGACGTATTTAATGGGATTCAAATTCGGTTGACCGTAAAGATTTTTTCTTCTATTTTTCCTGATCGGATAAATTTCAACGAAGTGCACATTCCATGTCATATTTATAATTTTCTTTATACATTTTATACATTTTCATATACGCTTGAACTTTGTAATTCGTTGACGGTGGTCAAAGTATGTAAAATCAATCTTGTTCATCAGTTTCTAGTATTGATCTGAAGATATAAGACATTGTATGTTCCCTACGCGGTAGCGATCCCGCATAAAGATAGCATATGGACTCGTAATCAGTAATCAGACTTTTGATATTCATATTCACATGCAATTTACAAAAGATACATATGTGGAATTCGCTAAAGTTCACAATTTTCTCTCCTCCATCTTTTATGTCATATACATACAGTTTGAAATCCATCTTTTGTCTATACGTTGTGTTTTGTTAGCTTCTGTGTCAAAAGTTGAAACAAATATGAATATTTTGAACGGCAAGCTGCGTTTTTTCTTGACCGTTCCCGGAAATGACGGAGGAGAAAACAGAAAGACGAAGAAGAGGGAACTGAAAAATAGTATCTATTGATATTTAGTCACTGGTCAGTAAATCACAATGTATTAAATTTGTGACTTGTGAGACAAAGGTTTATACGATAGATATGCGACTAAATGGCTTGTGGGAAAAGAAAAGTTTCATATTCATCATCAAATACTATTAATTATAATTCATGATACATAATAAATGCACGATAAGTTTTTTTTTTGTTTTTAGTTTTTTCCCGTACGTACAGCGGCAAAAAGAATTTATATTAAAAATATATACCGTACACTGTGTACACTATACTATACATATACATGACTAGGTATATACATGCAATGAAACTAATAACCTAAAAATATATTCCATGTATTTGACTCTTTTGTTATTTTATCGGACAGATCATTATTTTACAGTGTGTGTGCAGTGAAAAGTAATAAGAAAGAAGAAAAAAACCCCCTGGAGTTCCCTTTTCTCTCAAACTGATTGATCAATGTGCAAGCTTTTGTTTAATTTTGTAGGTGATGCGCTCTCCCATCGCCTTCCAATAACTTATTGAGAAAATCATGCAAAATATATCCTATGAAGATATACCGAATATTATTAACATTGTCCCATTTCCACATTGCAAAGAGATATGCCAATAATATATGCAACAAAAAGTCTACTAATTCAAAAGGTCAGTCCTCAAATCTCAAATCAAAAGGAAAGGTTTAAAATTTAACATACAAATCTCTCGGAACTCTCGTATTAAAATCCACAGTAAACATCAAATATCAAACTCTACAGTGGACGAAAAATCCTTCAAAATAAAACTGTGTAAAGTATCACTGTCACATGCTCTATAATCTATATATTTTCTGTAGTTAGTTTTAATACAAAAAAAATGTTTCATAGTATTTCATAATAAAATATGTAGTTCACATTTATTTTTTTTGCACGGGCATATACAGTATTTTGTGTTACACTCGGATTGATGCAAAAATAATAATATCAATTGAATATATTTTCAATTATGAGTATCAAATGTACACAAATATCTGGATTTTTTTTTCATCTTCATTTTTTTTAAATATCTGTTCTATGTTGCTGACTTGAATTATTTGTTGTTGTTGCACTATTAGTTTTCTTCATTTGCACAATATTACCATTTACTTGATCCGTCAGCTCCGTGTCGTCGGACATGGGCGCTGTTTTATTACGAGATTTTAAATTGACTAGTTTTTGTAGTGGTGTGGATTTGACGGGCGTGGATTTTGTAAAATGATTGTCTGTGGAAACATGAAACATATATATATAGAAAAGTACAGAATGTATAGATATACCGTAAAACAAAAGGAAAGTCTTTACTGAATTGAATGAAAGTGTGTCTTACGTTCAATATTGTTGACTACAGAAGCACTGGAAGCTCGTGACTTATTATTCTGATTGATCGAGTCATGAATAGAATCCGCATTGACTAGAACAGCGGATGCTATACTTTCTTGTGACGTTCTGTGGGACACGTGACCGGAAATGTATGAGATGGGTGAGACATTCTGATCCGTGATGATTTCATAGTCCTTCAATTCGGATCTGTGACCAAAATTTGAATTGTATTCATCAGTCATTTCTTCAGTGCCATGAACTTCCGCTTTCGTTGTGACGAGTATAATTTCCCCTGGTTGCTGTGAGGAAATCAAATCAAATCAAAACAAAAATCAATAAGAATTGTAGAGATGTACGATAAGTAAGATCAATATGTACCTATGACTTTAGGGAAGGGGTTAAAAATACTTGATAGTATTAGCAATAGTATATGAATATGAAAAGCAAACCTCAATATCCGTTTCAGTAGAATTGCTACGTATAGAAATGGCACTGGATCTGACAGGGAGTTTGGAACCAGAGAATTTTTTGTCTAAAATGATATTACTTTGAGTCCGATGATGTTGATGATTGTGATTTGTTTCTGGCTCATCTTCATTGGGTTCAAATGCAGGATTATCTTGTCCTTTGGATTGTCCAGTCGTCACTCCCCGACTGTGACTACTACTACGATTTCCGTTTCCATTTCCGTTTCGATGTTGATGTTGACTTGAACTTCTTGAACTATTACTATGACTTGTATGAATTAATTTGGTTGTATCACTATTATTCGTCTTTGTTTGACTTGTGCTATCGTTGATAGTATTGGCATTATTATTAAAATTAGTATTCATGTCATTGCTAGTGCTATTATTATTCCTATTCACATTGCTATCCACATTTTTCAAATCTTCTCTGGAGTCTGCCGCTCCGTCTGGAGAAAGTCGATTTTCGAGCATTTGCATTTCACTCATTTCTTGTTGAATTGTCTTGGCTTGTGCTTCGATCAACGTGTCCCCGTCTATGGATACAACTTCATCCGGTTTTTGTACTTGTTCTATCCCTTCATCTTCTTCATTCTCATTCATGGATTTGACTCGGGTGGGTCTCGTCACAGCTAATGATGTTTGCTCCCGGATTCTCCGGACTTCATTTCGACGTAGATCAAATTTAACTTTTTCCTTTTCTTTTTCAATCGTACTGTCGTGCAGTACGCGAGAATTCATTTCCGCATACTGAGTTTCAATGTGAGTCTGAAGCCACCTACAGAATTTTTAGAATATTGAGAATTTTCATGTATATACGGATAATGAGCTTGTAAACACTTTTATATTCACACTCACGAGAGAGACAGGATAAAACAAAACAAACAATCGACTGTTGAATCACAGCCCTTTAAATATGTAATGTAAATAGAGAAGAAAGAAACGTAGAAATATACGACTAATAAAATAAGGATAATATCACTGCATTAAAAAAAGGAGCAAAGAAAAATTATGGCTTGAGAATATTTTGCTTTGATTAAATGATTGGATAATAGACATATAAAAATAAATGTTCTTAAGTATCCTCATCCTTATTCCTTCACACAGTTCCAACTTCCAAACGCATTAGCACATTAAATGAATGGCTATAAGTAATACAATTGGTGAGGACTGACACAAGTTTTAGTTATGTGTGGGAAGATGAAAGATTATACAACATACCACGGGTTGTAATGTCTCCTTGCATACAGATATAAATCATAATTGATACCTACAAAAAAAAGTAAATAATACAGATATTTTAAAAGAATGATTTTGTTTTTACTTGAACCCTTCAAAGAGGCCACGATCCTTCAATAGTGTTGAACAAACCGCATCCACTCGAGTGAAACACCGTGCAGAATTGGCTGTCGTGAGTAAATCCATATTTTTCGTTACGTCCATTTCAGTCGCAGCATTTGGCAAATCTTGTTTATTAATTAATCTGTGGATATTGACAGAAAGGAAAGAAACTACAGATATTTTGTCTCATTTGTCTCATTCTGTAATAATTTACCTATACAATATTCAATTAAAGGATTCATCAGTTTACAAAAAAAAATACGTACACAAGTACAGGTTTCCGTTGCATTCTCTCATCTTGTAAAACTTCCTTTAAAACATCTCCAGCTTCCAATGCTTCATCCGGTTTACTTGAATCCACTACAAAAATGATTCCATGAGCCTGTGTATATATTTAACATAAGAAACGTTTTGTAATTAGAAAAAAAAACGATTGGATTTTCTCTTTGTAAAGAATGTATTGATTTTATACATTTTACAATAATTTCTTACATCTGCATAGTAATGCTCCCATAATTCCCGAATTGATGCGTGACCCCCCAAATCATGGAGTCTAATAGTCAATTTTTTCTTACGAATTTCATATGTATTAAAACCCTTTGTTTGAACATAATTTGGGTCGGGGAGAGTTTTTTTCACTGTAAAATGAAACAAAAGACAAATTACGTATATTGTGGATTAAATTTGTAGTCTTGAACCCAAAGCCACTGTACAAAACATTAACTGAAAAATTTCTAAAACTGAAAGCATGAAATTGGTGAGATATATGACTAATGTGGCATCAACATTTTTCATACATCTGTATTCTGTATAAGAATTCATATGATTATGTAAGTATATATGTATTACGTTTCCAAAGTCTTAATGCAATCGTGCTTTTCCCTGTTGCTTGCAGTCCAAGAATGAGTATTACGATGGTTTTTTTTGTCGAACCTGAAATTTATGAAAGGACAAAGTTCACAGCATAAGATTTAATTAAGGATATTTTAACATTTCACACACTTAAAAGTGAAAGTACATGTAGATACATTTCAAATGACAAATCAATCGATTTAATTGTATTAAACGATTGCATATTCACTATACGACTATTGATCTTGTAATTTACATCGATTTGTCTTCCACTGATTGACGGCGAGTCCAACTCTCGCAATACCTAACCGTAGCACATTGCCCATATCATGAAATAGAGGTTATTTTGTAGTATTTTTTTGAGTTACTCGTATACAAAAAGAAAAATTAATTGAATATGTGGTTCTTCGTTCTTTTTTTTTTTCTTCAATTCTTGGATTAGTCACAGGAATTATTTTATTTTATTGATGATTATCTGTAGAGTTAAGTGATTATGTGCACAGTCGTATATGTATTGAGTATAAAGGATATAATTTAATTTAATTTTTTAAATATTCTTTTGGAAGTACACAGCAGGTGATTATTATTATTATTATACAGAGAGAGGTTTGAGAACGAAGAACCATTATTATAGACGGAACGAAAAGATGAGCGTATGTATTTTTTCCCTCGCATATGTTATCACCTTAATTTACTTATGTTAATGTTATGTGTGTGTTGGAGTCGGATTTCCGTGTGTATGTTCCTTTGGAGTCTCCACATATGTATGTTTGTCATGTATTTTATATTTGTTTGCTCTTTGGTCGCCATGGGAATATTGTGCCGGCTATTCGATATTCAGATTATTGAACTTTCCAGTGTGGAACGACTACGTGTAAATATATACTTACATAAGTAGTAAAGGCATGTATGTACATATCAGAAAAGTATTCAACACACCAGTATATTTAGCATGTATATTGTATACCCATGTGAATATTTATTATACATCTATACACGCATTTGATATCACGTCAATCTACACTCTACTAGATTGACACTCTTTCGTGGTCTTAAATATATTGCAAGTGGACATAAAAACACATATAGTTTTAATCATATAATTTACTCCAAAGTTATACATAATGAAATGATGAATTCCATCACTCCTTTTGCCTCACAGTATATATATTTAAAGCATATATATTTAAAAGTGTTTTCTACAAATATAAACTATATAATATGTTAAAATGCATTCCCATGCATTTTGATTTATTGCTGTTATTAGATATATATCGTACACACAGAGAAAGTACATATATACATATATATATTCCATTTTCCATAGTTCTTGCAAATACGTTTTTGAGGGAAACAAACGTTTTTAGTCCTTATAGTTATAGAAAGAAGATATTGAGTATATAGTAAAACAGGTTCCGTATTTAAGAAAACAGCGTCTCATATACTCATATACTCATTGTCATTGTCCAACAAACACTATAACTGCATTTCAAATCAATCAAACAAGTCGTTATTTTTTGAAAGCTTGCGTATAGTGCAAAGAGAGGCCAAAAATGAAGTATCCTTAGAGTACTAAACTGAGGCGATTTCACATACCTACGTTTTTTTTGTCATTTTTTTTGTCATTTTTTTTTATTTTTTGAAATTATACCTATACATGTACAGAGACATATCTCAGTCGGGAAGGGGGAAATCAGGTCCGTGCCGGCTTTCGGCTGGTATTTTCCTCTCGTTCATTTACAGATGATATAGATTTATTTCCAGGAAGTCTACCATCTGATAAACTTTTAACACTATATATGTATAACGCTACGCTACGGGGGGTCATTCATTCCAGCTTTCCAGCATTCCAGCATGCATTCCATTTTTTGATTATGTACCTTTAGCTTTTACTTGTGCTATACATAATGATAATGAGCTGTGGCATAGTGCTATATGATATATGATGAAATGATGCAATTTAGATTTTGAGTGGAAAGTACGCCGGTGCCCACTTTAAAACCATGCTGGTTTTTACACAGTCGAAATCGATAGCCTCAAAATGGGTAAAAGAGAAAACATCTATGTATCAAATTCAAATATGTGTGTGTGTAGTTGAAACGCCCAATTTCCATTTGAATTTTAAGTTGAGAGTATATAAGCACATGCTTTACCCTCAAATCTTGTTTTTTTTTTTCGTCGCAGATATAGATATTAATTATTTACCATGGCCAAATGTGTTGAATTAGTATTTGAAATGGAGATATACGATATACGCACATCAAGTTGAGTTTAAGTTTGACGGGAAATCCATTCTCAATATCATATAGTCTATCAATGTAAATAATCTATCACCAATTTGGTCATTGTAAAACTTAATACTTGTAATCATAAATGTAAATGGTATATGAGGGAAAAAAAAGTTAATTCATTTTCAAACTCTCAGTCTCAATCTGAAAATGCTGTTGTTGCTGCTGTTGTTGTGTTGTAGCTTGAAATGGCAGGTTTTTCTTGTATGTACATATAGTTGTAGGTGTGTACTCCATCCTTTTAAGTGTACATATATATATATGTACATTGTGCCTGTGTACTAGTACGTATAATAATTAAGTTGTATACCACAAAATCTACATTCTACAATCTACATCTACAGTCTCCACACACGCTGAAACACAATACATAACACTGCTGTGGGGAATTCAAAAGGCAAAGGAGGAAAAAAGCTGATAAAGTAAAGATGAGTAGTAGGTCAATGGACGAGTTTTAGCCTACTCACCTGCCTATATGTCTGTCTACAACTCCACTTCCACTCTGTAATTCTGTATGCTTTTTTTTGTTATTGTTGTTATTATTTACGATGTAGAGTTTGGCACTTGTTGTGTACATATCTTTTACATACAACAATCCCAATGCAAATATACGCACACTGACACATGTACGGACACAATATCCACACAATAACAATAACGCTCTTTTTTCTTCTTTTCCTTTTTCATATCCCATAGTCATACATATACCTACGATTCATATTGTTGAGTACACTTGTCATTCAGTTTCAATGTTAATTTTTTTCCGATGAAATATGAAACACGTTTACTCTCTCGTACACATTCTCATGTATTCCCTTACTTTTTGTGAATATCCTTTGTACACTAATTGTCTTTAGTGTTGCTAGTACAGATATAGTTTTGTTTCTGTTTACCAAACCAAAAGTTTCAATGATTCAAATAATCACTTGAATGTCCCAAGAATAAGATGAGATAAAGGACTAGCATGAATATATCAAAGCAAACTCACACACACACACACACACGCATTCTTCTAAATTGAGGAAAGATGAGCTTTTGAAAAAATTGTTGGGGGTAAAACGTTTTTTGACAAGGATGGTCATTGTGTATTGTATTAGTAAGATCAGTTGGACTTGAAGTTTATTGAATGGTACTTTAGGGTTCATACGTGGAATAATTGAAAAAATCTACATATGAACTGATCTGTCGGCAGTGCTTCTTTTGTACCAAAAAAAGAACCGGAACGCTCACATTTTTTCCAATTCTATCTAATGTAAACTTGAAATTTTTTGCTTTCTATCTAGTGCAAGATCTCGAAAACTTTTCAATCATATCTAGTGTAAAATTTTTATGGGCTTGCAAAAATCGTATCTTTTGATATCCTTGGTTAGAGAGACCTGTAAAAATTCTCATGTAGGCAAAAATGACAAAAATAGAGAAATCAGCGAACGAAGCGAGCTAAATTTTTTCAAAATTCCAGATTTTTTTCAGTTTTTAGCTCTTTTGGTGTAATTTTCTGCCTTTTTCATGTGCGCCTCAAAAAGTTAATAGTATCTAGTGTAAACTGCCAAATTTGAGGAAAGCTATAGCTTACCTAGCTTACCCCAGCCGCCACCACTGACAGTTGCGATGGATGCTGTATAATTTTATGTGCCTTTTATTCACAAATCTTCTCGAAGACAAAACAGCAAGTCTTACACAATCAACTATTATTTTAAATTTCATTTTTATATTAATCTTTCAACAGAACTGTACACCCAAAATATGTAATATGTAAATACAAATTTTTTATTTCAACAGAATTCTGACTTTCGTTATCTCTTGAGTTGTAAGTTTTCGAAAAAAGACAAATAAAAGCTTTTTTTGCAGCTTGTGACTGACCAACGTCCAAATTACTACGCTTTTCCCCTGATGATTTGCCCATTTTGAGCACAAAAAAACAATCCGAGAAACTTGAAATATGGTGTGTATTGAAATTAGAAACTTTGAACTGTGTGTTTGTTTCAAATGGACCAGAGAAAATTACGAGGAAAATTGTTTGTATGTGAGATGTGAGGGAGAAGAGGAGCGAAATATAGCAAGCCATTTTCTTTGTCTGTAGATACAAAAATTTTCCACAGACAATGAGTCAACTCAAAAGTATGTGATAACGAAAGACAGTATTATACAGTACATACATATATTTTGATTTTAGTTTTATTATTTTAAGTCCAGCAGTTGAAGGATCGAAAGAATATAAATCTATATCCTACACACACTGCGTATAGTGTATAGCGCGGAATGACTTTTCTGGGAAGGTTCATTTATTGACCACTGAAAAAAATAAGCCCTATATGTAGTACAAAGTACAATTTTAAGCCTTTCTTACATACACCGGCCTGGCCAATATGTGTACTTTGTCTTTACACAAGAAATTTGTATTTATAAATACAATATTATGGGTTTGTACAATGAATTCGTATGAAAAAAAGTACCGGAACGCATAAAAAAGGTACCGGAACGCGTTCCGGAGCGTTCCGGTACAAAAGAAGCACTGTCTGTCGGTATATATCCTCACGTGCATAATAAATAGAATACAAATAAACTTACTTGGTCAACAGTCAACAAACACATACACACACACTTTCCATTAGGGAAAAGTGTGAATGGGCGACAGTCCCTGTGCTAGTGCCGTTGGGAGTCTCAAGTCTTTGGCTCTCAAAACTCAAGTCTCAACGACACGATGAGAAAGAGAAAGAAAAAGAAAAATGTAGAAAATGTATTGAAACCAAAACACTTTTGCTCGTTCACACACATACCAAATACCAATATGGTACATGTAATCCACACACACATTCATGTGTATGTATTTGTATATATTTGTTGTAATTCAACATTCAACTTCGTCAACGAGAAGGCTAGTTGTTCTTTATTAGTTTTACCATCTCCCATCTCCCATCATCACTAATAGAAGAATTGTCGGCTTTTGCGCATATATTCAAAGTAATAATAATTGTACGGAGCAACCTATACACATACACTTATCTACAATACATGTTTAATGGTTTAATGTTCTAGGTGTGCGGATTTTCAATTGTACGTGTATATGTATATAACTATGCATATATGTATATTATAATTTGTCCACTTATGTGATGGCTACTTGAAGGCAAAGATTGAGCATCTTGTGTTGTTTGCGTGTGCAATGAAATTCCACGTGACTGACGAGTATACATACAGCAGGCATACACATGTGTATGTGTCTGTATGTGTGATTATTGGGATTTGAAGTTGATCATATCATATGGTACTTCATATGACGACGATGACGACGACGACGACGATGACTACTGAAGGAAAAGAATTATCGTGAATTGTAGATAGTGGAAAAGTAAGGAATTATTATGGAGTGGTGAGCATGTGAAAAAGTGAATGAATGGGCTACTTTTCTTTGACTTTTGCTGATTTGCGCTCAAACTAACTAGGCTTGCGTTGACCATTACTAAATAAAATACCAACAACCATTTCGAATGCAAGTGCGTTCGTCTGTCTATATATATATCATATGTATACTGCACATGCACTGTGTACAGACATCTCGCCCAACTATACGTATATATACACACAAGCTTCTATGAATTTTTTTGCACGACTAATCTCATCAGCATCAGTCCTTTCCTTAATAATAATTCTTTTGAATAAAGTTTCATCCTCGCATCTTACACCTCACACTTCCTAATTTGTACGTGTGGACGAGAATAAGAAATAAAATCGAGAGAGAGATAGAGAAGAGCATACAGGAATAAGTATATAGGAAGTGTTAAATATCAAGTCTATGTGTATTATTTTTCATACCTACTATAACTTAAACTTTGCTATTGCTATTCTGATTCTTTTGGTCTTGTTCTTGTTTTCTTCTTCGTGAGTTTGTGCACACAGTTTTGTTTTTTTTTTTTGTACAAACTCACGTTCACTCACTTGGAAGTTTTTAGACGGATTGACGCTTAATAAATTTCATGCATCTGCCATTCATAATTGCAATTAAGCTGGATTTTCAAATTGAGAGTAAGAGGAGAATGAATATGTAGGTACTCCTCTGTGTGTCGGAATTACAAATTATTTATTCATTTTGTATCTGTATTTTAGGTGAAACTCCAATTTTTTTTTTCAGAGTAATAATAAAGTAAAATGCAATGTCATTAGTTTGCGCGTTCGTGTTGCTCGTTGTTGTTGTTGCTTCTGCGGCTTCTACTCTGTTTATTCCTTGAATTGTGTACGTTTTTTTTTTGTTTCAAAATTAATTTGGAAAGGGGCGTACACAGATAATTGCTCAATTAAGGACTGTAAATGAAGTCATTCGAATCCATGAATGAGATACATGCGTACATGTCATGTGAGTTATAAAGTCATCAAATTATTTCCCTATCATGTATTTGTACATGTATTGAATTTTCATTTTTTTTTTTGGAAATACCTACAATTCGCAATCTAATCCAGAATTCCAAATGCATATACGCTGTAAAACAAAATTTAATTGCAGATGTGCAATTTTTATAAACTGTGTATAACACTGTCCTTTATTAAATTGACCACTTTACCTCATTTCAGCTATTGTCTTTCAACTGTACAACACGGGCAAACGACTATAACATTCATTATTCATTCAAGATTTTTTTTACATGTGAATTATTAATATGAACTATGAATCAAATTAATGGATTAATACGGTGATGAATAAAAAAGAACCCGTAAGCACTTGAAAATAAATAATAACGAAATCTCCATTAAAGGTGATGAAATGCAAAATTACTTGTAGACGATGGTCATTCATTGTCACTCTGTTCTCCTCATTGCATTGTGAAAACTGACTGTGAGTTTTGGAAGGATTCTTTTATATTTGTATGCATACTTATTCTGTTTACCATTCTTTTTATTTTCATCATTCACAAGATTCTTGAAAATTCACCATTTCCAATTCAAAATTTACAATTTACTAAAATTGGAAATGTAGTAATAAAATAAAATGGATAACAAGGTTGTCGAAAATAAATGCGATAGCTCAAAGCCTGTGTGCAGTGTGTTCTACAAACAAAAGCACACGAAAACTTGTCCAATTCTTTTGTGTATACACAAAATACTGTAAAATATAAAAGGTAATTGCAAAGTTAAACCATTTTGAATCGGCATTCTTTTTACATCATAATCTTTATTGAAATAATGATAACACAAAACTATAATTGCCCATATCTTGTGATGTTATTCAATTCGCTTGGATTCTTGAAAACTGAAAAAATGAATTCAGCAGTGCTTATGTACACAAGTAATTGAAATTTGAATTAGGTCTTTGATTGATCTTGAACAAAATGTGGAATCCCAAAATGATTATTGTTAGCACAAGCTACAACTGTAACGTCGATTGTATGAGATTAGTATTTTTTTTGTTAAACTTGAATCTTTGGTGTTCGCGCAGTTCTGATAAAAAGTAAGGCCCGCTTATGAATCAGTTCTATTCCAATTGAATTTGACTATTCAATAATTGAATTCTAATTTCAACCGTATACAAAAGCACATATGTACGACATTGAACATACGGGTAATTGAATAGTCAGGTAAATTCATTTTCCCGTATCATAATACATCTATTAGAACTAAAATTGTATTATTTATTAATGTTCTTTGGTACGGAGAAATGAGGAATGAGTGGTAGAAAAAACCATGTAGAATTGTAGATGTATAGACGAATCAAATGATCTGACGACCACAAAGGTATTTTGTGCCTACTTGTGTGTTGAAATGAATCATGTTAAGTCATTATAGTTTTTTTTTATATTCATTCATTCATTCATTGACTCGCATCATTTCCACTTTTCCGTTTAAGTTTACGTCCTAAATTGATTGTGAGTGTATGTTCTTATTACTTATTATTATTACGGTCATAATATAATGAGTGTCTTGTTTGGATAGTTTATTGAAGGGAGACAATCCAGTTCTTCAATAAATACAACCACAAAAATTGCAATATTGCATTTCCATCCATATCCACTGTCTATATCAACATGAGCATACTTGCATTGCAGTTGCAATTAGTCTTCCTCTACCATTTCAACTCATAAAAAACAAAAACTAGACATCCTTTCCGACAATCCAACTTTTCTACACACAAACACACATACGATACATATATCGTATAACAACCAAAACGTAAGTGGGGGAAATGCAATCAACTTTTATGTTTTTACTGGCAGAAAAGGTTTTGTTTTACTTGAAATAAAAGAAGGTTCTTTTTAAGAGGGAATTCCTGATTGTTGACATTCAACATGTGAACTTTGTACACTGTGTCTGTGGTTTGGTACTTGAGACATAAGATATTTCAGTTGTAACTGATGGAATTGAGAACTTTATTTCTGATGAGCTAAGACGCCGTTCAATGCGCATAGAAAATGTAAAACAAAGAGAGAGAGAGAAGAGAGATATTTCATAGTTTGTCTATTCGAGATGAGGATTTTAGAAAATGGGATTCAAGTTGATTAAAACTATGTATACGTATAATATGTGTGTCAAAATGTAGGTACAGTTTAACTGTTTCCATTACGCATACGTCTTTTGTTATGATTATGATTGTGACTGACCACAAAATCCTCTGAAATTGTAATACGAAATGAGTAAGGACGAATAATAATAATAATAATAATAATAATATTCTATATATGTACCTATATTGTCCTAGTCCTCTTGAAATCATGTTATATATATTTTACTTCATTGCATGTGTCATTTATTTACGAATTTATGCATTATCCCACAGCGTCTATGTGCATACAATTACAGATATATCTGTTCACAACACGCCAATGGCATTTGAGACTGTGACTGTGGGTGTGGGTGCACTTGGTTTTTTGGTTTTCCAATTTTGTTTGAGTTATTTGGACTTGTGTGTGTGTGTACAAAACTTTGAAGGTTTGCTCTCAGTTTTAAATTAAACCTCAACATTTATTTATTCATTTTATTAATACGTAAGCGATCCCATATATACACATTGACTCTCATGTTAAATGCCTGTAAGGAGTCGTCGCTGTGCCATATGCCATATCAAAAAACGTTAAATAATAGACAGATAAGGATGCTGAGGATGACACACACACACACAGGCCTTCCCATAAAACTCCATTCTTGAATTTCCTCATATTGCCTCTTTTAGCTCAGAATATGTCGGAATCCAATTCAAAGGCAAGAAATTCATTAAGGGGGGAAAATGAGTAGGTTTTAAGTGTACTCCATTCTTCTACACATAATATTCTAAAAAGTCATTTTAAAATGATATTGTAAAAGGAAAAGGAATATTATGAGAAGATGAATGATGTTAGTGCCATTTTTATATCGTATACGTAGATAGATAGAAAAGACAAAAATGCATAGGTAAAAAGTAATGTACATACTTCCATATTACGCACAAAAAGCTATGATATGAGGTCATGACTGCGTAGATTTGTACATGTAAACCACTTTTTGACCCTTTTTCGTCATTGTAAATTCCATTAATACCTTAGAGTTTAGAGTCATCATCAACTCATCAAGTTCAATGTTTTTAGAGCTGACTGCTAAATGTTTAATAGCAACGGCAACAGCAAACTCATTCAGTCTCTACACAATATGTATTACACACACATAAAGGATTTTCAATTTTTAAAGCCTTTTCTCTAATTGGTTTATGGTGAAAACTCTGACTTTGCAAATGGAAGTAAACTGAATGACTACTAATAAAGATGAGCATTTTTTTGCGAATTTCTAGCTTTTCCATAGTGTACCTACAATAAACTGTATAATTGAGAAGAAGAAGAATGTAAAGGATGTACGTACACAAGTGAGTACATAGTATAATATCGCAAAAATGTTTGCAAATTGCAATTCTTTCCTTCCGTTTAGACGTTCAGAGTCTATAGTGAGTTGTTATTGTTGTTATTGCTGTTTGCTGGGTTGCGCTGCTGTCGTGCTGGTATCGTTATTGTTTGGTTTATATATGCCAAATGCTTAATAATTCGAGGCCATGTCAGCAGCATTGTCAGTGACTGACTGAGGATTTTCTTTCTTTTGAAATGTAAACTGTGAAATATCAAATAATGGAAAAATGAAAAGAATGTTCTCATATTCTGTTCACCTCAAAAGTTGCCCAGAGTTGAAGTTGAAAGAGTTGGACATTGAACCAGCGTATCATATGAAACAGCATATATAGTCAACATATTGTTTGTTTATTATTATTATTATTATTACCTACTACTAATAGCTTAATATTTTCACTTTTGTAAACTTTATAGTTTTAATTTTCACTCAAAGGCATTTTTCATAATGTTCTGACTTTTTCTTCTTCTTCTTCCTTCTTCGTCTTCATTCTTCAAGTTTTGAGTTCTCAAAGAGATTTTCTTGACAGACTCTAAATGTTACGGTACAACAAAAAAAACATTCTTCAAATTCCTCATAGACAAAGATGATGAATGCAGGACGTACTGCTCAACGACGAAACCTCAAGTCGTCAGACATTGACAAAAGTGGAAGTTAGACGGGTGAAGACTTGATATACTTTTATTATTGCATTTATTTTGTATGTGTATTTGTGTTTAAGAATCGTTTACAGATTCGTTTAAGATTTCTACTGCAGCAGTTAAGATAAACCAGCCTGAAATGATATTGTAAATTGTGATGGGGATACAAAATATTGTCGCTAATCTGAACCCTGTGACTATACTCAAAGATACAGTAAAGGTGTATTTATGATACAGAAAGCTGGGAAGTCCCTGTAGGATGTGATATAATTTAAATACAAAATGAACTACATGCAAGTCCTACGTATAGATTATAGATCATTGGAATTTGAACAATTTATAATTATTTACAAGTTCAAGTTGTATAGTCATGGCTACATTGTCTAAGTGAAAGAAAAATATCGCCATGATGTGGAAGTTGTTCAACTCGTCATTCGCCCAACATCCCTTGTCACATTATATTATGATGATCAAGACGGACATTGAGCTTCATTTAACATCTGATATACCTGTACATGGAAATGGAAGCATCCTCGCTTATAGCGACGCACGTGAACGTAAACGTACATACACTTCCTCCATATTCATTTGAACACACACACACACACACATTCAACAATGTCACTTAAATAAAGTTTATTTAATAAACACCTGAATATTACACCGTACTACTGCAAAATCCAGAACAGAACGAGTTTACATATGTTATTATTCAAAGTGAAATGATCTGCCAAACTTAACTTAACTTAACTTAACTTAAAACTTGTTTGAGACTATACAAAAGCTATACAGTATAATATACAGATAGTAATACTGAGTTGTGAACTGATTATATTTACTACCGTATTATTTACCATGTGGGATCTGTAGATGCAATATGCACACTCTCAAACAGTTACTACTTCATTTACCATATTTAATTTGAACTCGATGCGAGTTGACAACGACAATTTTGGAAGAGACTTCCCTGAGAAATATGCTTTACATACAAAAGTCACGCTGAACATATACATAGTAAAATACTAAATACGATGATGAAAGGCTTCACTTACAAATTTTGACTCGTTTTCCTGTGACGAAAAATACAAAAACTTTCTTTTTTCATCAGGTTTTCATCAAAGTTTTTTTTTTTTTTTGTCTTTAACTCTGTGACTTGAACTGTTATTCCCTTCTGGTCTCTCTGGTCAGTGCAGTTTTAGAACCTTTAAACCAAGATATTTGATATATCTGTACATATAGATTATAGAACCAACTAATTTCAGATGCGTATACACATTTGTATTGATGTTTAATCCGGCTTGAATGAAAGTCACGTCTATTCCCAATCTGAATGTCAATGTCACATGTATTTATATGTATAACTGTATATATAGGTAGGCAATATAATAATATGATCAAGTCTTTGGTTTCCTTATGAAAAATTGTCCTGCCTCGCCATTTTCCGTATATAAGTACATGCACTTATTTTGATGCAGGTAATTTTATACAATTAATTACAATTTACACGTCATGTGTCTATAATTTTCACTGGTCACCAAGTTTTAATGTCCTTCTTCTTCTTTTTTTTGATGGAATTTTGTCTTTCAATTCTGCCAGATGTCTATACCTTAAAAATTAAACCTAGGCTCCTTTTCACTATATAGTATTCATCAAAGACCGCATAATCAGAGCCAGAGATGATATATGTATAACACTCATGATGGGAAATGTGTAGAGAGCCTCCATGAAGTAAGATATATGTAAAAAAAAAAAAAATTCCTTTCTGCATGACTTGAACACACATTGAAGATCCCCTAATTCTTATTAGCATTCACGTCAGTCTCGAATGTCTGTTGATAAAAAGTGAAATGTCTAATAAATTTACAGTTTACGTGAGTAAGCAAAAATAATACAATTAAAATTATGGTGTACACTGTACAGTGTACACTGTGGCCGTGTGTGTGTGTGTGTGGAGCATCGACCATCTCATTTTCAAACAATTCACAAAACTTGTAATAATTATTTTAATTGTAATGAGCGTGAAGGCAGGGTAGATAATATATGCTTGTGAAAAGAATTAATGTACACATGGTGAATACATGATAGAGAACCAAAGGGAGTCCTCAAGCAACATAATTAAAAAGTAAAGCTGATTGATCTATATTTTTTAATTAGATTCAGCCCTGCCCTTGAAATCTCTTGAATCGTACATACTTATACACACAGACACACACACACAGACATAAATCGCCAAATTCAGTACGTTGGTCGCTCCTGTCTCCTCTCTGTATTCTGTTTGATTTGCAGGTAAGTGTATTCATCATATATGTACATAAAGAATTCACTTTTCAAATCCTTATTGCATATCGTATGCAGGATATGGTTTGAATTTGATACAAATTTTAATTCAAGACTTTTTATATCAAGCTAATGGTCACTCTGGAATCTGGATTGTTGTCAAAATATATATATGTATTCAACATAAATGATCTCCAATCCAATCGAAAAGGAAGCTATATGGATTAAATTGATATATTCCTTGAAATTCTTTTCTGTTTGGAAATGCGCGCATGAAAATACAATACAATTTTAAGCATTTTTCAGTGAAGACGTCAGTGGAACAGTCGACGCTTTTGTCAATCAATTAAGAACGTCTACAAGAGAAGAAATGGAATACAATAAAATATATATGAAATTGAAGGAAAAGGTAAATTTATTTCATATGAAATAAAATATACAACTAGTTTTAGGTTGGGCTCTGGGCTTTCCTTTTTTTCTCCTCAAGTTCAAACCTTTTACATTTGTTATCTTTGCATATCCCATACTCTGTGTACATGCCCATTGCACGCATACATGCCGTGTTTACATATGACTATGATGAGGATGATGATGTGTGAAGAAGAATCAGAACAAGGAATCTTTCAAGTTTTGATACTTGGATCTATATACGATATTACTCATTTCATTGTCAGATTCCTCATGATCGAGACGAACGACACAAACGACTTGTGTATACAGATATCGAGAGTAAAATGGCGCAAAAGGCAGAAACTTTCAGGCAAAATTTCTACTTGCGTGAATAACAATTGTAAAACCATTACTTTATATATATGTTCTAAATCCTATATGTGAGAGTACATTATGTACATTAATAACAACACCATATAGACATACCAGGAAATATAACACGTTTCATCTTCTTTTTCTATCCATTTGCGCATGCATGTACATACCATAAACGTTCACTCTCTCACGATCACTTAAGATTTTAAATTCCTCAGATCTCTTCACTCTGTGCATGTCTATCATTTATCGAATCACAAAAAGATATAGATCAAACAGGGTTACCATCCCATCCTACAAACATTCAAAATGTTACAGTTTATATACAAAATGATAAATCGACCTACGCTTGAAATTGAAATTGAAAAGGAAGATGAACCACATTCTCTCTCTCTCTTTTTCTGTCTTCTTCACTCCGAGTGTTACAACTTACAAAACGATACAGATATATACTAAACAATAATAATAACAATTCTTCTCAGGTAATCTCTTTCTCTTTTTTGTTCCGTGTATATCATATCATATCATACCATACGATTGACTACGGATATTATGATTACAATACCTTTGTATTTCTTCATCATCATGTCGAAAAATCTTTATCACATTACAATGGACCCGCATTTGTACAGATTTTAGAACTCTCAGTCCACGTTGACAAACAAAGGCAACAAAAGTACATACACACATTATAGAATATATTATCTGGTATGATGCTCCATTGAGCAATTGCAATTGGGGGAAATATGCAAAAGACAAAATGCAAAAGGCAAAACAAAAATTACAACGTATCTGTGCATAGGTCCAAGATCAAGTCTAATTCTAATCATAATACAATCATCAATCCTCAATCCTATACAAATGCATTTATGTATCTATATAAATTGTGTGCGTAGGAATATACATGTATGTATACATTTTATTGTTGGAGCACGGAGCCTTATGGACACGTATACGATATGCTTTGAGTGAAGATATGGGAGATATGACTGCTGCATGTGGATGATGTGGATAGTTTATAGTTTTATGAATGAAGATGATGTGCTGGCTGACTCCATGCTCAATGTCGGCATGATCCCCTGAATAGTAATGATACTTAATGGTTTTGGTCCTGTTTCCAATTCCAATTCCAATATATATGAATATATACGACTATGAAATGAATTCCTATTGCTAATATGCTTTTCTCTCTCTCTCTCTCTCTGCTCTCGTCTACTCATCTTCCTCTTGCTTTTCGTGAGAGACTTTTCCTTCCACTGAGGTTTCCTCTATTGTGTATGTGTGTTGTTTAACTTCCCTCATGCTCAAGAATTGCATTGTCGTTTTATTGTTGTATACTGTTTTGTGTGTAGACAAAACAAAATTCTACCCACGTTCATTACACACTGGCAATATACAATAAGTATACAATACAATACAATGTGTATCATGTGCAGTATAATAATGATAAGGTACAAGTAAATATATATGCATTGATGTGACTTGATCTTGTATTAAGTGGTGTAGACTGTATGTAAACTACACACGGTGCGGAGTACAAGTCAGTATTAGAATGCATTATTGTTGGGATGCTGGTGAACATTGACCCTGTGTATATTAATGTGATGAGGTGTGGATGTTATCAATATCATAGAGAGATGTGAAACCACTGACAGACTAACCTCGTTCTGGACTGTTTTTTAATACTCACACATAGTTTTCTATGTACATACACACACACACACTTACACACATTTCCATATGTGTATCAATGTATGTTTGTGTTTGTGCGTAGGGATTTTGGTATGTTTGACCACTATTTCGTGTCTTTTGTTCGTCAAGTGGTCGTAACCGAAGCCAAAGGATGAAAGAGGATGTGTATACGAAAGGAAAATCAGTGTGGGGTTTTTTTTCTTACAAGTCTTTTTAAATACGCATACATTTCAAATCCGAGTACGATTTTTTTCATCAACATTTATAAATTGCATATTTTTTTCCTCGTTTTTTTTCTCTTTGTACATTTCATTCTGACTCGTCTCTTAAAAAATATGTATTCCTTTGCGACCCAGAATGAATTTAATTTAGAAGGAGAAACCGCAACTTTGTTTTTTACCTGTGTTGAATATTTTCAATAATGAGAGTACTAATCAAAAAGTACAGAAGAAAGTGAAGATTTAATGTTGAGGATTTCTACATTGTTGGCGCATTCTCGATTAAAAATGGGATTTCCAACATAATACAGATAAATATTGCATAATATCGTAATGAGTTACAGATTGTACGGAGAAATGGAAAAGGGGGAATATATATATATATATATGTACATATAATTTCATCTGTTCTATGAACAATGAAAGAGAATGAAGTAATCAGCCACTCAACTCAATTCAACACCTGACACTTTGTTCAATTAATAAAAGTAAGTTTTGTCATTTTGTGTGTAGTTAATTAAAAATGTCGAGTTCCTTGTGGTTGTGAACACTCAAAGAAAAGTATAATGGTTAAAGTCGAGATCCTGAAACACTAGAAAAATTTAAAAGAGAATTGGACTCGGTCGAATGGAAATAATTGAGCAGTACATACTTACATTAGATATATAAACGAGTAAAACGATGAAACAATCAAAAGTGATCGGATGAGATACTTTATGCATTACTAACAAGACAACAATAATTGTGATTTAGGTCATTGCCAAAAATACCCAAGCCAACACATGTATAACTATAGCATCAAGTGTTGTTCTATAAACTAGTGCAACGTATAACTTAACGATTAACCAGATGATTAAATTACTTTTTTTTTATGAGGTGTCCTTCTTTTCTTTTTCCTTTTGCTACATTTTGAGAGGTTTTTTTTCTTTCTTGCTCATATATAATTCTTTAATCTGAATAATTGTGTACACACAAGTAAAGGGATTGATTTGATTCTTCATTTACACACAGTGTAAAAAGTAAGTGTTTCACAAACCACCATCTGTAATCCAGTATTTAGCGGTAAAGTTAGAGCCTTAGGGCTATTAAATTTTGTACAATAGTTAATATTATTATCATTATTGTAACTGGCAAATGTGTCCTCAATGCCAATTTAAATGTGAGCACATAATCACAAAAAGTTATTTTTCCCCATCTCTTTATATAGTTAATGCTCCGAGAAGATTCTACTTTTATATATCATTTGAATTTTGAATTCATTTATGATGAGATTATTGTCCTTTCTTTTATACAATACTGGTAACATTTTAGTGCATTTCCAGGCAAACAACAACAACATCGGACAGTGCTTGTGCTTACGCATTTAGTTCATATAGTTATAGAGTTTCCACAATCTACAGTTTTGCCTTCTTTTAATGGGAGAAAGAGAGAGAGAGAGAAAGAACATGACTTTTTATTAGTAAAGATGCAAAGATTTAGGGCTTCCATCTGCTATTTACTATCATTTTGTGATTCGTATATTTATAATACGTTTTAGTGACAGATGTCTTGTGGACAGTTAACATTTGAGAGCACAGTCTGGCTCTGATGCGACAAATGACAAATCTGCATACAATACGCCTTTTGATAAGATGGTGAAGATCGTGACCGTGTTTAAGTTCTCAGTTTATTTTCGTATATTCCCGTGTACTTTAACACCACAAAACATTTGATCTCATATATATATATCAAATATCAATTGCATCTCATTATTCATGGAGTTTGTGTGGGACACAAACTGAACATTGAAATATTTTAAACTTGACTCGGATATATATAATTGTATAGTTGTGGACATGCAATCATGACAATGGATGTGACAGTGACAGAATTATGAGTTATTATATAGTAAAAATCATTTTTACAATTCAATTACAGTAATTGCAGTGGAGTACTCAATAGTTACTAAAAACCATTGTATCTGTGTATTGTTGGTTATAATTTAAAATAAATTGTTTTGAACACCCTTTATGGATTATTTAGAGTGATTATCTAATGTATAATTTATTGGAGAAACTCTTTTCCTACAGTCTGAGGTGTTCGAACATATTACACATGTATATAATTGTTTCAATTCCCAATTTAAAATGGAATTAAAGACCCTCCTACGGGAAAATTGTATCAGAGTGTATAGTTATTATAAATCTGAGCCATGTGGTTATATTACTACATTGTACGAATACGATATGTCATTTTCCCTTCCCTCCTCGCTCTACTTTGTGTGTGTAACTTATTGAATTTAATTCTCGACTTCTCTCTGTCTCTCTCTTTCTCTCTCTCTCTTTCTCTCTCTCTCGCCCTTGTTCATTAAACCGAAGACCGTTGAAATTTTTGTCGAGTCTTTGCCATGTACAATTTACAATTTACACAATGCTGTAATCTCTGTAATAATGAAATAGACAAAACAAAAACAATGCTCGATTGAAGGAAAACAATGTCATGGAGTTATATTAGAGGACACCAAAAAGAATGCATTTTTTCTAGAGGGTTGTTCAAGGCAAGCACGACCGATTTCATTGTACTCTCAATATACGAATATATACACAGTGCACATAGACTCCAAGATCTTTTAAGTAATACATTACATATACATATATACATTGTCACCTGTACTGATAGTCTGTAATTCGTACAGGCGAAAAAAATGTGAAGCAATGTCCATCCTACACGCAGTCCAAATATCTTTGTTCACGTTCAAAAATATACATATCGTCTGTTAAGTTCACAAACGAACTATAACGATTTTCCGTAATTTGCGGAAATGCTACTACGGCGTCCGTCTTTGTGGGGAAAATTGTGAAAACATTCAGGGTGACAGAAAAGGTCATGGCAGACAATAATGTCTCCGGACCCAAAGCTCCATCTTGAGCCGTTTGACCTTTGGAGCAGGTCAACGAAATTAAGGAAAATAATTATAGTCCGTTTGTGAACTTAACAGACGATATATACTTGAGGATTTTCCATCCTGCCTCTCAACATGCATATATCTCAACAATCCTATTCACACTTGAGTAAACAAAAAAAAGGAAAAAAACTTTGACGTGTCACCCACACTCTCTGATAATCTGTAAGAGTTTGAGACACCAAAATCACTGAAAAATCCTGCGTATCAAATAACAAACATCTCGTCAAAAAGAAAGTCTGTCAAGTATGTACAAATTATGAATCACTGTCAAATTTAATTTCCTTTGTCCCGTTTGAATTTGTTTTGGTTAATCGTGAATTTAATAACTTTCTTTACCATTTATGACACATGCATGGGGACTGGAGAAATTGTTTGGGATTGTATGTACCTATAAATACATACAATCGCATTTACTTTTAATTGTACACATGTTCCAAATTTAGGGAAATTATTCCTGTATTATATAGGTATGTAGTTTGTAAATAAGGCTTGTTCGACAACAATTGCTTTGAAGTAATATGATGATTTTTGTAATGATAATATTGATATTCGTGTAGTTAATAGTGTTTCATCGTCAGTGTGTGTATTCTATGTGTATGAAATCATTTATAAAAGGAATTATGCACGAAATCTATTCCTTATAAAAGTCCTCTGCTTATCAGTACATTACATACATACACGAATTTCTCTCGCATTTAAATCATTTAAATTACCTATAGATAAGTCGTGCAGGAACATGAACACACGAAGGAAGGAACCCCCTCAAAAAACCAAGACGTTAAATAGTCTTAATGTTATTAATTATCATAATATCACAAACATGGAACTAATGATTCATTAAAAACATGCGTACAAATATTTGATTGTGTATAAATAGAGACACTTTAATTCTTTACTTCCTGTGTACAAGTGATTAACATTAACCAAATGTCATGACTAATATACTATCTTGGCATACATTGTACATATGTTTTACACTTTTCAGACGTATACAGAATACTTTCATGTGATAAAAAAAACTGCTCAAGTCGGAAATTAGTGAATCACGGAAAATGATGTTTTGCCTTTTTTTAATGCTATAATTAACAATCTAATGTCTAATTTGGGAAAGATACGTTAACGAAAACAAAATACATGAAAAATTACTGGAAATTATACTTGTTTAATTTCTAATAAATTATTCCCACGTGTGTACAAACAAGCACATATTTGTAGGTATATGTGCTGACACGAGCTGTGAAAGTCAATTGTTGGTATTATACATTCAACTTCTCTGAATCTACAACTATACATTCTTCACGTACTTATTCAAAACGATAATCTCTTTCATATAGTTACTAATTATACATATGGGGATATGTATCACACATATGGACATACACAAATACAAATATGTACCAATAAAAGAATATGAAATTTTGTACAAATACAACAATGTATAAGAGATTCGAGATTGACGTTAAGTTTACACTGTTCTACATACAGATTCGATAAAGATACGATAAACATTTAATAACAAAACAAAACCAGGAGCAGGTTTACTTACTTCGCTAAATCTTTAATAATAAGACGAAGGAAACCAGTTAGATTTTTTAAGATATGAGACTCAGATGCATACATACTTGAGGATTTGAATTGGAAACAAGAATAGAACTTGATACCAAAAAAAACGAAGTAAAGAAGCTTTTCAATATATTTACGTGTCGACAGACTACAAGACGCATCAACAGCCAAATGTTTACCAAGTGAAAAATTCCAATTGTGAATCTAATTCAAATTCATAGTTCATACCGGCCTTTTGTATTCTTGTTATGGAACTTGCCGTAGGATATGAAAGAAAGCGTGTTAATGGGACTTTTTGAAAACAGAGAGAGAGAGAGAGAGAGAGAGAGAAATGGATAAAAAAAATCCGCAGGCAAATGATTGTAGACACACTCACACAAAAAGAGCTACACGAGGATCCCAGTATGTACATGGACAGTATGTACAACAGACAACAGTAAAATATGTACTTGCAGACTCACGCACAAGTCACATTATGATTTGGTATTGTGTGTGCTGTATCGGATGAATGAATGAACAACATATTGGAATGACGAACCGGCATATCTTGTATGGCTTACAACAAATTCAACACTACATGTCATTTCCCATTCTTATATGTATAGTCAAATTCAGTGTCCATCATCATTCATATATAATTTGGAGATATTAGATATTTCCACGTGCGTCTCAATTCATTCCTATATAACAACACACAATTACAATTACAATCTCCCACCGTCCACATAATACAATGTCCACATGTCAATGTCTATACACAGTCTTCTATATCTTATGACTTATGTACATGTGAATTCTGCCAACTGCCCACTTTTCCTCCGACGTCCTCTTCAACTCGCACTCGCCTTGCGGAATTCTTCTGAGGAAAATTCACAATGTATAAAGAATTTGTCACTTTTTAATACATACACAAAATTCCGGTATTATCTGTATTTGTGGTTGAGCATTCCAAATAATAAATAATTTGTACAAAGTTTACTCATAAAATCGTAAACTATTTTAATTGTATTTGATTAATGAAATTCAAGTAGATTAAAATGCAAACACGGAATCTGTAGTTGGTACTTTGTAGTATCAATTATGGCTGTAAAAGGAGAAAATTGCTTAGTCAAAGTCAAATGGATGTCATCAGCATATATTTCAAAACCATAAAGAGACAAAGACACGTCAAATGACATTTTTGTTGTTGTATCGTATATTCTGTATTGTATTTCCAATTCCAAGTTGAACACACACGTACTTACGCACTCGAAAATTGAAGCATCACATTGTTGATTGGACAATGACATGATTGTCTAGTGAGTACTCATCCATTACTTTCCAGAGACATATGCAAAACTATATAATGAATGGGAGTGGCTCTCAGGTCATCTAATGGTCAACCCCTGACTTGCTTAGGTCACGTCCAACTCCAACTCTAAACAAACTAATGCCATTCTAATTCACACTGGCATGATAAAAAGCCCATTCACGAATAAATAATTTCCGAAAGTTACTCTCTCTCTCTCTCTCTCTCTCTTTCTCTTCATTCTCTCATATGTGATGCAGTCTTATGCCTAGTGTTGATGCTTACATATATATGCATAGATTTGTGTGTATTTGTGTTAACATATATTGTTTCCGGTTCATGTGTTTGTGTTTGTGTTTATATTTATATATATATATATATATATTTCTTACTGTGAGTCTCTTTGTACATTTTAGAATATGACTTTCCAACTCTGAATACTCTAAAATTCTTTTGGTATATTCTGTGTGAGTAAATATAGAAACGAAGCTCATCTTAATTGCTCTCACAAATTAGTATAAATTGTTGACAATTGTTTACAAAACAGTACAGTACAGTACAGTACAGTATATAATTGAGTATGTGAAAGCAATTCCATATTTAATCATTGTATATTATTGATTGTCAGCATATTCTTTTCATACTCTCACACACACACTCATCTGTATAATCTCATTCAAGTTCCGTGTGGCCACATGGAAAACAATTCCGTCTTCTCCTCTTTGGAATTTGAGACTTGAGACTTAACATTACTAATTCTGCTTTCACGACCGTTCTCCTAGCCAGCGGACAAGTGACAATAGTTAACCAAGGCGAGAGTGTACAGTGTTTAGACTGTGAAAAAATTCACATGCAAATAAACGAAAAAGAGACAAAAGTTTCTCTACGTCGAGTCACTAGTACATGAACATTGAATAGAGACTAAATGGACTTGAATATGAACAAATTTTTACATTCATTTTTCAAAAACTCGAAATCAAATCCATGTTCTTTGATTGTCAAACAAACATTTGACGGATTTGACTATGGATTCTGTTCTATTTCTAGTATTTCTACATCTACAACAGGAGGGGAAAAAATCATGCTTTGTTTGGCATTTAAATTTGAATTTAAATGAGCACTGCCTGTATTTAAGGAGTTGGCAAAAAAAAAAAAAATGAATGATGGAGCACAATTTTCAGGATTTTGGGAACTGTGGGAGAAGTTTTACTCGGATTTCATTCTGAGATCTCAACTTTAGGTAATGCGAATGTTTTTTCTTTTTTTTTTCATTTTGATTTTTAGTCTGAAAAGTCTAGAAACGTTGAAACAAGTTGAATGGAGAGATTTTTGAAGACGGAATATTCAAAGTAAACTCAAAATTGATGAGATATATTTCACCCTAAAGCACCCAAATATTTAGTTTTCCAACTACGGTATTAAACCACACCACATCATACAGATACGATACGATCGAGAGCCCGAGATGATGATATGATGATGATGAGTTTAAGATGACCAGTCAAAGGAAGTTTATTAGAGAAATCCAGTTGTTAGTATAACAAAACACTCACATATGTATAATGTATATACGCATACACATTTATTACACACACACACATGTCTTTTAATATCAAAAATGACCAGGTAGACAGACAGAAGGCGATTTTCTTTACCCCATGGCTACTGATTGTAGGTATATACATACGATGTAAAGGTGCATATGTTTCCCGTTGCCGTTATATTCATTCGCCTGAGTCGTTCCATTCATTAATCTAGTGCACACAACTACCCACACACTCTTTTCCATTCCACTATTATTATCATCATCACATCCTATATAATCCGATACTAATACTTCAAGCTTCTTTGTATCAATGGACACTTTATTACCGTCTGTGTGTATGACTCTATACTTACTTGAGATGAGAGACCTTCATTTTTTCTACAAATGTGTATAAGTATGAGTACACACACAAACATATCGTACATACTAAATGAATGCACTTATTCTTTGCCATTCTGCGTCCAGGACGTGAGATTTAGGAGACAATACTCTCTCATGAGTTTTTTTTCCTCACTTTTTTCTCCCGTGTATAAAGTATATATGTAAAATAATACAACATATATACAACAAATATGTTACACACAACATATTTTGTGTGTAACATCACAGAACGTACAGTTTGTGTTTGTATATACGATTCGTTACCTTACAACTATCAACCGTTATTTTGTCTGTCTCGTAATGCAAAATATTTTTTGGCAATGAGAGATTTCCCCAAATTTCCCCCATCTTTTTGTACAGGAATTCAATTTATGTATGTAAAAAAACAAAAAATTCAACTGAAGCTGGGATGTGAAAATATATATTTATATATACTTGTTTGTGACGACGACTTTTGTTACCACATCATGAAATCAAGTCTTTGGAATTTTTTTCAGTGATATATCTCAACACATATGTACTCAAATGAAATAAGTCTCAAATCTAAACTGAAGTATTAGAAGTATGGATTTTTATCCTCCAATTAGAGAGTTCTTTCCTCAATAATTTATCATGAAAATATTTTTCAGTTGTTTCTTTTCAAATTTTCAACTATTTACTTTGAAAAAATTATGCAAGCATTTATTTATTTATTTATGAATTATGAAGTACTGGGCACATATTGAATTGACTAAATACTCGTGATTTAAACCAACTTCAAGTTGTAGAGTGTTCGTTCACATATCGTAAACATTCTGTATAGAATTCATCCTTAAAATGCAAATAAAAAAACGTTTTCGTATAGACAAGACGGAAAGTACATTTAATTTTCGATTGTGTATTGCATCATTCTAAACACGTGTAGATCAGAGAAGGTTTATTTATTTAATATTGTGCAATGTAGAACACACACACACACGCACAAAATATACGATATGCATGTCCAATTGATGAGAATCAAGAATCGAGAGTCTCTCTAATAAGTTGCAAAATGGATAGAATATAAAGAAGAAAGAACCTCAAAAATTCTAGGCGTGCTCTCTCTCTCTCTCTCTGTTTTCTGTATTCTGTACTTTTACATTCTTTATTCTTTATTTTTTATTCTTCGATATATATTTGTATTTACGATTTGCGATTGTCAAAAAATGGTCCGCGTAAATGTTACATCATCATCATTATCATCGTTTACTTTTCCTCTTACAATATGCATGTAAAAATCGTCGTGTGTGTATACTTGTGGATTATAATAGGTAAACGTTTCTTTATATGGTACTGGAAACACTTGAAATCATAAGGAATTTCCAATTTCCAATGTCCTTACCAAACTGCCAAAAGAAATTAAATGCCACGTTTTGGGTGAGTTCTCCATTTTGCTTGTTATTCCTTGAATTCTTGCTTACTTCCTGTACACAGACTATCAAGTATTGATTTGTGAAGTTTGGATAGTCGGATGAGATGTGCATGGACAAGGGTGATAAAATGAGAATGAAAACAAAAACGGTCTCATCTTTTCATTACATTATACCGTATGCTCATGTAGTCAATCAATCTTGATTGGGAATAGATAGAGCGGATCTTCCGATTAGATTTTGTACACACACTCACACACATGTATCTGTATTAATTCAGAGAATTATACATGTTAAACATATGAGCTGAGAATTCCCATCCATTTCCATTCACACTTCATACATCTCATTATCAAAACAGCATGGAAGTCATAAACAAATATCAACATGGATCCGGAATTGTTTGTAAAACGGGCGAATTGTTATTTGTTTGAAATACTTAAGATTTTATAAGTCACTAGCAATAAACCATGCTTTGCCAATCAAAATCAAACGAGGAGAAAAAAAAAATTCAAACTGGTTCTTTTTTTTTTCACTCCGTATATATAACTACAACTACACATCAGTTCGGGGTATGTGGGCTGAGAGTAAATTGACTTTGATGATCCTTCCAAGAGTTCATTCCTTTTGTGTATTTTTATGCGTGTGTACACACACACACTCACACAAAAAAGAGTTTACGGAATAGCTATACCTACATGTGATAATAGTTGATGGCATGTAAATAAAATGCTCAAGACTCTAAAGTCTAAGCTCAAAGGTAAAAACAGCAGGTTAACACTGATTTTCAATGTATAGAGGTATTGACTAAAGTCACTAAAGTGATTTTTGTGCATGTGTGTGTTTGTGTATGTGTGTGTTCGTGTGGATTACAAATGCCACCAAAACTCAAACATGCAAATAGGTAATGTCAACAAAGAACCTTTGAGATTTGCTAGGGAACTAATTGAATTTATGTGAAAACGACAAGTCAAATTTACGGTGGTATCGTACTCATCGTACATGGAAGTAACTGGTAAAAATTATATAGATTTCTAGAAATTAACGTTAGCATTAAAATGAGAGAGACCTTTTCTCGGGCCCTCCTCAATCCTCAATTCTCATAGCATTCCCGGGTTAGACTTAGACAAGCTAAAATTATCATTTTATACCGAGAGTGGTGTCTAATTCGAATAGAATTATGTATGCCTACCTGTCTGGAACTAATAGATATTCCATATACGGATATGTAGTATGTACTTCTACACACTACTTCTACACACTACTACATGCTACATGCTACATTCACGTTGAAATGCTCTCTTTTCTACATTGCATGATTATCCTTGTGTTACGTTTTTTTTCATTTGTTTCATTCCCCTAACAATAATAAGGTGGGCTTTTCCATGTTACTTCCTTTCTTCATTTCCTGGACTTTTTTTCTGTCAGAATGTGAGGTCTATGTCTATACACTAGAGAGAACAAGTTAGAGTTGAAGTTGAAACCGTCCAATGTAACTTCTTAATATCTTGTACATGTACATGAGCTCTAATATACTTATTTATTATTTATTTACTATTATATTATCATAATATTATTGTGGTCGAAAGAGAGGGAAAGAGAGAGAGAGAGAGTTAATTCACTAAATTTTTCTACCGTAATTATTTATTATCCAGTAGTAACAGAGAGTGAGTGTACTGTCGGATTTTTAATAATTGAGCCTCCCAAGGACAGATTTAGGAATCCTTGCCCATTCCAAATACATTGAGTGGGAGGAGCTACGAAGGAGAGAGAAAGGCTCAATTATTTTTAATCCGACAGTAAATATATATTGTATATATTTGGATACACCAAAGTTCCATAATAATAATAATAATAATAGAATGAAGCATGGACTTGAATGAAGCACCGTATTTCATTTGTATATTGAAGATATATAGGTGAGAGAATCTCTCTCACCTGTTTATCACGAGCGTATCGTTGCACACTAGCCATAAGGCTGGGAACGAGATCCCCCAGTAGGCCCTCGACAGTTTGCATATGTACATGCATAAAGGGGACCTTTTGAAGACATTTAACATTAGGCCCCCTTTTTCCATGCCTGATGTTCACGATCTAGAGTCAGAGCAGTTGGCAACTATCTTTCAACGCGAGAGGAGTTACGTGTTTTGAGGTAGGTCTAAACTCACTACTCTATACTTTTTTCCCTATCTCTCTGTCTGCTCCTACCTATTTTCTTACATCTGTGTGTGTGTATAGAAATGAGGAAGACGACAGAGAGAAAACCGGACGTTACAAACTTATACCAACGTGTTTCTAATAATAATAATATTATTATTATTATATATTGTCTTGAAACTGGTCTTGTATTTAGTTAAGGATTTCTTCAAATTTTTTACAAAATATATATACACGAGAAAATATATACAGGTCAAATCGCTCCACATTCACGACAGCTAAATCAGTAAATTATTATTATTATTTTTAGTTTAATTGAGTCTATTTACATTAGTTTGGTTCACGCAATAAGCAATAAGTGCATTCGTATATATATATTTAGTATATTAGCTATTAAGTACTACTAATATTATTAATTATTGGGGATTAATTACGGAATCTTTGCAAACTCCCAGCAAGGACCATTTTGCCGTTTTTAGGTTTTAGGTTTCCGTTTCAGGTTCTCTCTATTTACATTTAACCTACTCAGCACTACACAGTACAGTATAAAAATAATACATATTATTTTCTTCGTCGACTTGTGGACATTGGAAAATCCGAATGAAAATTGTGCGACACCTTTTTGAACTCCATCATCACTCAACAAAAGTTTAAAGCAACCATTGTTTTTTAAAAGAAGATTTCTACAAATTATTTACAAACAGAACGTTTTGTCATCGATTCATGTGTGTGTGAACCTGGAAGGAAACTAGACGGACGGGTGTCTTCATAAAAATGCATGTACAAGTGCACAGTGAATGTGAACAAATGTCAAAATGTCAAATGTGAACATGGAACAGTCAAGAACTATATACAAGTAAAGTGATTTTGAACGAGTGTGTATATTCTGTATATTCTGTACAGCAGATGAATACTGTTTGATTGAACTGTCTGGGACTAAAATCAAAAATTTGGAAATACCGCTAATAATTGTGAAACGGTTTGTATTTTCTCTGACACCTACAATTTGTCCCAACATTTTCTGTTAATTACTTTTGACAGTTGTCAGCCTTTTGTGCACTCGTTTTGTGTAGTTACTCTTTTATAAAAAAAACAGCTTAGTGACAAAACTCAGATGATCATTTTTAATATTTTCCAGTGAACGTCTAATCGAATCGGGATGGAAAAGAAAGTGACAATTTAACAGTGAAAACTCCACATATACTTTTGATTCTTAATACATTTGTGTGTACAGTGAAACTTGTATAAAAAATGGAAAACTTGTCAAGGACATAATAATAATATAATAGGGGTATTCTCGATATGTACATGATTGAGAAGAAAACTGGAGTGTCTTAAGCCAATACATATAGTTTATAGAACATAACTACACACTAACAAATAATATAATTCCAGATGAATGTAGGACTCGGAGCTTAATACAACGAGGACAAGTTGTAAAAATAACAGTTCTATATATATATATATATGTATATTCAATATAAATATTATTATTGTGTGTTGTGTAGTGCTGTACAGGTAGACTATTTACTTTCGGTAGCTGATTCCTCAAGCAGGATATGTATTTGGAATTTTGTTTCGTTTTATTTTAAGCCCGAGAATACCTACTCTTTAATATATAATATGGGTCAACATTAGGTACGACAACTACATATACGTATATACGGATTATGGAATTCCCTTAAGGGGTTGAAACTAAAAGTTTTGGGACTATCTATACCGAATAGCAATTACCAATACACAGAAGTAGAGAAAATGACATACGAAAAACGAGCAGACACACACGCACATACACTTTAGTGTACGAGTGTACCCTTTCCGTTTCTATATACCTACTGTTTGATTTTCACTCTCTGTTTATTTTTCTTCCTGCCCCCCACACACCATTTTACCTTTTCTGGAAATTAAAGGATTATTCCAATGAATTCCAATTCAAATATATGAAATATATGCGGTCAGCATGAAGTTCTCATCGTGATTTTGAGAGTGCGTTGAAATTTTAAATGTCAGTACTGCTTAAAGTTATAAAGTCATAAAGACTTCTGTTGAGATCAGGATGTGTGGACTTCACCGTTCAAATTTCATTTACTGGAAACAAGCGACTACTTCTGTTTGTTCATTCTTGATCAAATTGACAAAATATTTTACTGTTTACTGTTATGCAGCATAACTTATGCTACAGATTTGAGCAGATTGTAGATTGTAGAGCAATAGCCTGACATGACAATAATAATAATAAAACATTACCGGAGCCGTGTGTGCACACACGTGTCTAAGTGTCTATGTGTGTGTGTGATGATTCAATGTGGGTCTACCTTAAGTGAAAATTTTAACTCAAAATATCAAAGTTTTGCCAGTTATAAGCAAGTGTAGGCATATTATATATATGGACATTAGATATGCGTGTCCCATGATGAATGATGAATGATAATAAACTAACGGAGGAAGAAGAAAAAAGCGTGTCCACTTGTTCATCTCCATCTCAACTCCAACTTGAGTTTGGCGTAACGCTAAGTTAAAGACAGAGATATAGTTGAATGTAATTAATGGAAATGAGAAGGAAAACAAAATAGAAATGGAAAAGAACTTTAGTCTGTCGTATTTTTTCTTTGCATATACAAACCGCATAAAAATATAATAATAAAATAGAATAAAAATCCTTAATGTATATTTATATCTATGTATAAGTGTGAGCATAATGTAGAAAAGTGAGTGTGTGGTGGATGTGATAAAGATATATTTTTTGAGTCGAATATTTATAAATAATGTAAACATTGTAAAATATATTTTTGAAGTATTTAAAGTTAATTTGATTTCCTGTTTTATTTATTTACAGTTTTACACAAGGAAAGGAAGAAACCTTGAAATTAAAGGAGTTTCCCAAGTTTTCCGGGCGGCCTGAAATGATGGCCAGAATTAAAGTGTATAGATAATTTGGGCAACACCCAAAAGAAAAAGACAAGACAAAAATGACCAAGAGAATTTGAGTTTTTTTTCAAAATAAACAACAACCAAAAAAAGAAAAAAGTGCGCAGTGTACACATGAGTGAAGTAAATTGAAAATCCTTTGAAAATATTGTGAAACAAAAAGTGTCAAAAAAATATCACATCTCTCTTCTATATAATATATTCTCCAATTGTTTTACATTGGAATTTAAAAGAGACAACATTTACAAAAAAATAAATAAAAATAATCTTCAACATGTTCACAATCAAAATGAGTTGGCTTGCACAAAGTCGGAATAGAAATCAGACTCGTCAATGCCTTGATTGGTTTTTACTTGGAGTCGTAGTTTCATCACTTATTCTTCTTACTTGTTCACAATCAAATGCGGATCCCTCCTACAAAGGTAAAGACCAAATTTTTTCAATTATCTTCAATTTTCATCACTATAACTTACGGATTCATGACGAAAAAAAACACCGAAAGAAACGTGTTTAGTTGTCGTACAAAAGTGCATCTACATACCATACAAAACGCATCTTTAAATTTCTCATCCATTGCATTTGAAAAATTCTAGGAAATATATACAGATCAACAAATATTCTTTTTTTTTAAAAAAAAAAAAATGAATGATAAGCTTTCACAAAAATATTTTGACAATTTAAATGTAAAATCCTGTGTTAGAATTGACTGACTGAGTGAATATTCATATACACAAGCCCAATATTCGAGAATGAGGAATTTGCATTTTCTTACACAAAGTATAGGAAACGTGAAGGTAAAAATATGAGTCAATTTTATAGCCCATCAACAGCTCGCTCTCGCTTGTTCACTTGCATATTCGTTGACACGAATTTCTTTTCACATTTAATTTCAATCGATGAGCCATATAGTTGAAGGAATCTTTCCACCTCTCTCTCCATTGAAGTATGTATACAGTCATTGTGTGCACTTATTATGCTATGCAACTAAACTAAATAATATCTGTATTTTGATTTCGACGATATTGAAATCGATTAGAGTCGCTCTTGAATATGTTTGACTAAGGTAGTTGAAGAGCTTTACTCACTCACTACACTAGTCACTTCGTATGTATACAAGCGAAAGCATTTAAAAGCCAAGCTGAGAGCTGAACTATATATATGTAAACGACAAAAAAAAAGAAAAGTACTCAATAAGGTAACCTAATTGAAAAGGGTAAAGTGTTGTTGTGACTTCAAGTCTAGATCAACCAGTTTCACTAGTAACTAGCAGGTGCCTAATGGGGCAATGCTTCACGTATATTATTCTTAAGCTCTGTGTTCTATATACTCATACATGTATTCATATAACATTGAGTGTACAGTGTACTATACTACAAGCAAAAAAAAATCACAGATAAGATATAAATGATAAGTGTACATTTGCACGTATAGATATTCATTCAAATTCAAGGGATCTCTCTCTCTCTCTCTTTCTCTCTCCCTTTCGTTCGTTGTTCGTTTAAAGTCAGACGACGAGTTGTATATTTGTAATTTGCATGTCGTTGAGATGCGTCAGAAATCCAGTGAAATGAGAATTCGACACACTTGCATATATTTTCGCGAGTTCTTCACTGTCCAAGCCAAAAAATGAAAACAAAATCTGAGCTCTCTTGCAAAAGATATAGAATATAGAATGTCAGAAGCGGTAGTAACTTGTTAGCTGGCAGAGAGACCCCCGTCTCGCCTATATCTGTGTATATATATATATATATGAGAGAGAGAGAGAGAGTAAAACCAAAACAGAAACCAGAACAGAATGTATTGGACATATAGGAAGAAAAAAACGACTATGTTAACTTTTGTATTCTTGAATGTGTACGTTTGTTTCCATTGCACTTTTAATCATCAACATCCAATATCGCATCATCTGAGTCTTGACCGTACATGCCGTACTTGATCGACAACTAACCATCTTATTATTAACTCAATGTACTACACTAATTTCGTATTCTAAAAGCACACTGCACATTATTACATTTTGAGCTGGGACTACAAACACGGTAACGTTTTTTTTTTTTTTGGCACGTGCTCAATACCAAACGGGAAAATGAAAATGCATTTCATTTCATTTGCTGTGCCCACCCAAAAAAAAGAGAATCCTGTACCCTCAAATTATTATCCTTAAATTCTACATTATGTATTTCTCTGTCTTCATAAGATACACCTACGGTGACACGCTCAAGTATATTGTGTAATAAGTGTGAGATGAAGGCGTAGAAACTAGGAATAGCTCAAGAACTTCAAGTAGTAATCATAAATTACAAGGTATATACCTTTAAATGCATTATTATTACTATTATTATGATTATCCTGTTATTCTCATTCAAATTGCAACTGCAATGTTTTGGACATTTTTTGTGTGTGTGACTTGTGACTTTTACGCTGATAGATTTGTTCATTCAAAACTTCCACAGTTTCGATGATTCAGAAATTTAAATATTAAATTATCATAAATGTGTACAAATTAATTTCATATGTAGGTCATCGTTTTTGTGAGCTGGATTCATTGGCTATATTTTGTTACTATTATTTATTTTTTTACGATTTCAATGAATCATGGTGAACGTACAAAATAATCTGAGCAGCACAACATTGTACTTATAGGAAATGATGTGTTTATAGGGAAAAAGAGGGAGAAGGGAGAATATGGAATTTCTCACAAATTAGGAATTTGAAACAGATAAAATTCTGTCTTTAATGATAATCAAGAATAATAAGAAAAGCATGTGTATAGAATTGCAATATATAGTATACCTAGTATAGTATACTTATCTTACATTGAGGTAAAAGAGAGCAAAATGAAGAGAGGTTAACTGTTTCAACCTTTATTATGGACATGTACGATCATCTGTATGATTATGATTACCAAACATTGCAAAACACAAAATGATTTATAAAATTTGACAACTATTTAATCCGTATTATTACAGTGGAAAATTGTTGTGTTGTTGTTTTGTCCTGTGTGTGTTATGCATGTGCTAGAGGACTTGTTGGGCATTGCGGAAGAGATTAGAAATGTAAAATGTCGTCTTATGGGGGTTTGTTGAGGATTTCACTACACACACACACACACAAACTACACACATCATTCTGATTCTGATAGAATTCTGTCATCCACGAGTCCAACTAATGGATGGCCGTCATGGCGACAGCAGCAGGCCTTTTGCCAAACTGTTTTCATTTTTTTTTGGCTGTCTTTCGCCCTATCCTCTATCCTACTGTACTGTACCTGTAATCTGTATATACATTTAATATTTTACATCGTCTATATAAGTAATCTCTATAAACCATCACATGGACAAATAGTTGAATTCTATATACTCTCATCTCCTCAGTCACACTAGAAAAGCATATATATATACAGATACATAAACAAAAACATAAGAGAAGCCAGAGAACCCGTACTCGTTACACAAAATCCAATCCACTGGGAAACAAATCACAACAAGGAAAGTTTTACATGAACATAATCTATGTACAGTATGTACTGTTTCATGTTGTTTCATATACACATACACATATTTTTTCTTAGAAAAAACATAAACATTGTACTCAAAAAAATCAACTGAAGAATTTCAGCGACGGAATCCCAACTTTTGCAATGCATGCACAAACATTATATATTATGTATGATGTCGCATAGTTTAAGTTTAAGAGTCATTAGAAATGGATACGCGTGTGTATATATGTACACGTACAATGCACAACATTTATTGTCATCAAAAAGACAACGACAACAAGGACAATCACAAGGAATGAATATCGTATGAAAACGTGGACCAGAAGCGCAACATTTGTGATCGCACCGCTTTGTTTTCAATATCTCTCTTGTAGATCTCAAATATTCTCAAATTCTATTCCACCGCAAAAGATTACTTTTTTTTTATTAAAAGAAAAACGAATACCTAGTTTGCCATTCGAAACTGTATAAAGTATATAAATTGTAAGTCATATGATAAAAATCCAATGATATGCAAAGAAAGTGTAGGAGCATCATGAGTAAGTTGGTAAAAAAAATGCATCATTTAAACTATAGCAACTTGTTGAGAAGAAACACATCAATGGCGAGTAAAATACCTTTCTCTGGTATACGTAAGTATAAGTGACCATTACAATCTGTGTAATAGTAGAGGACGGTATTCGGTATTTGTAAGAAAACGAAAAAAAAGAAGGTTATAATAAAAAAATAAACAGAAAATTGTGCTGCTATTCTATCATATCATATCATGGCATGATAAAATACCCATAGCCTCTGGTTTTGTCTTGACCAACAAGTTTTTGTTCATTCACAGGCCATAATAACATAACATGGCTAATAGATGGATTGAAATGAAATGAAAAATATAATGAATGTTCCTCTTGGCTGTGGCTGTGGCTGACTTATGCTGTCTCATCTCTACATTGCTCATCTCCTCGTCGTTTTCTATATACATATATATAGGTATATAGAAGAAGCTTCAGAACTTTTACTCTAAATGATACGTAGAGTTGGAAGTATGGAAGCCGTCACTATTATGTACATTTTTCATTTTTCATTTTCTCCATACTGAAAACCCTCATGGATCACGACTATACGAAACATACAAAAAATATGCCTGTAATGAGTTTAGAGTTTAGACTTTTAGAGTCTCGACTCTCCATAGATCTAAGTACTGCTGACTCCACATGTTCACATTGTCGAATTTTATATGAAAACTGCTTAATCTCTAGCTTTCACTTGTCTGGATTTTTCAATTGTAAATTTCAATTCTCTCTCCAGCCATTCCGTTCAAGAATGTGTGTATGAAATATGTGAAGCGACTGTAGGTTAATCTTAAATGGTGCAATAATAACATGAAGCCTTTTCTTTCTGGAGAAAAAAAATCCGGAATTAATCTACAAAGTATATCTGTATAGAGAGAATGGATATGATATTGATATACACATATTGTCGAGCATGCTAATAAATAATAATGCCAAGTGTATATAGGTATTGTTGTAAAAGTTTTCTTCAAGTCCTAAGCTAAAAGCTTTATATCTGTATAGATTGTAGATTCTCAACCGAGTTCAATTTATATTCTAGACTGATAACTGAAACTTCCAACATTCAAACGGCATCAACGTGCTCGCTATATTACGTTCATTTCCATGGGCATACCAAATTAAATCCAAAAAGGTTGGCTGGTAGTTGTTGTTGTTACTTTGTAACATGGATTAGTAGTAGTGGTAGTGGGGGGAGAGGAAAAAAGAGTATATCATTTTTTTGATAAACATGAATACTTACACAGTCTTTTACTAATCACTCTCTCCACTTTTTACCTCCTTTTCTCTCTCTCTCTCATGTTTCTAATCAGACGTCTTGAATAAATCTTGAAGAAATCTACATTCCTCAAGTTACGACATCACACTTACAAATAAAAAAATACAAAAAAAAGCTAGCAAGATATTACGCAACTGTAAAAAACCCCGACATTTTTTACATACTTTTACCTACTTTGACTGCCGTGTTGTTGTTCTCTATGTTGACTATCGAGTTAGCTTAAATATGATTGAGTTAAACTAAAGTTAAAATACATTTAATAGGCAGATCATGTACATAGTATTGATCATTGGTATAGGTATGCATATGAACCAGTTATATATACAAACTCATAAATTTTAAATTCAAAGCTTCTTTACAATATATATAACAATGGTCAAGATTTTTGACTTTTCCTAATTAAATTAAATGTTCTTTTCTTCGTAATTAGAGCCATTAAAAATTTATGGGCTCTAAAATGTATGTACATGACTGTACAGATGTATTGAACACATTCATGAATCAAGAGTGGTGTAAATTTGAAAAGCTCTTAGATGTCCATAAACTAGGTAATCTTGAATCAGGAATAATCAGGAATCCACTCATTCTCATTCTATAATTCTCATTCTTATTCTCATCTGGCAATGTAGGTAACTTCTTTTACTATGTCTATGCTTGATTGTTGAATAAGGTGGAAAGAAAGAAAAAAAATATATAGTGAAAGAGCTATGGGTTGGTCGTTGGTCAAATGAAGTCATTAAATTTGAGACAGCATTGTACTCCACACTAAGTACTACTATACCTAATACTAGAATACTATGTAGTTCATAAATAACAATATCTATAAACATTTTTTTATGACTACAAAAACATATTATGTGTAAATGCACAGAGAGCACAGAGAGACTCACTCTTTGACTTAACAAAGATGTCTGAACTTTTGTGAACTGCTGCATACATTATATATTATTATTATGCTGATGCTGATTTGTATGGATGGAAATATATCAGTGCAGAGCTGTAGAGTGATTAACTTGGAAGTTTAACTGCAAAAGTAAGGACAGATGAACTCTATACGAGTTTTTTACGGTGGCAGGTAAAAGAACAATTTTTTTTTTACTACATACGAGTACTTGGTTCACACTCCCGGCGAAAATTCTCTCTCTATACCCAAATCCCGTCCAGCCGGCTTGTTTTGCTTCCAGTGGTACGGAATAGAAATTCATTCTTTTTTTTTTTTAAAGATGAGTCTCTCTCAAAATGTCGTCGTTCTAGTATTTCAGTATATGGTTGTACTTCATCTATCAGATATGAAGATACATTTGAGAGTTTCATCCAACAACATACATGCATACATTGCAAGTACGAGTACTTATTGGCTTAGTCACTGTAAAAATCCTGTAAATTTTTTTATATAAATTTTATATGTATCAAGTACAGAAAAGGGAATTAGAATACATAAATTTAATACAATACACACATATATATATAATATGTATTGCCATTGCCTATATGAAGATAAAGTAACCCAAGTACAAGCAGCACCCTAATATGCAAATTTCCACTGTATTCCGTATCAATATTGGTTTTACAGATATATTTAGGACGAGAAGAAAACTAGTACACTACATAAATATAATAAAGTATATAGTCAAGTCTTGTCGTTGGTGATTTGAATATATGGAAAATATGTTATTGTTCTTGTATTATGAATTTAAAATGAAGGAAAAAATGATTTCTTGAGCAACTTGAGCTCAGCCATTGCTTAATATACCCATTGGCATGACATTATTGCCATGGACAGTTAACAGTTAGACAGTGCTCGTCGTTCCTCGTTCCATAGAATGAGAGTATCTGTATATTTTTATATTATATTATTATACATGTTTCATGATTTTCTTCTACCTATACAAAAGTAGTACTCGTATAAACAAATTATTTCGTGTTTGACTCATCTCACTTTCTGACTTACAATAACAACAAATACTCTCAGGATGAAGATGCCAAGAAGGTATTTTTTTTTTATTATCTCAACTATTCAGTTGTCTTGGTTTCTGTTTTATCTCCATCTTTGACTCTCATCTATACGTATACTTTATTATAGATATGTACTGGCAAATACCAATGCAATAGGAAATTAACGGGTGAAACTAAATGACTACATGACTGTCCACTGTTTTTCATCTCTGTCATTGTATGGATATTGGCATTGGCATCACATTCACAGGTCCATTACTCTTTTACCACCACATGAGAACAACAAAACTATACAGAGCCAGCCCCATTCAAATTTCATTGATCTCGATAGAAATGGAAATGAAGCATGATGGAGATGGTTGACTTTTAACTTTAAAAAGCACACACAACCGTTTTTTTTTCAATTGTCACATATGAGATGAGCCATTTGAATTTGAATTTTGAATATTCATTGGGTGTTTTTAAGTGTGGACAGCAATTAAAAGTCACAAGACACATTTCCTCCTCTCATTCATGACTCTGTGTCGTTTATAATACTGATTGCTAATACGAGGAGAGCCAGAAAGTTATGCGAAATGCGCAATAATTTTTGATTGGAATGAGATAGAGCAGAATGGTTGTAG
>JAIUND010000877.1:0-48990 GCA_034699125.1 Gisinianus flammeolus | reverse complement strand
TGGTAAACGACGCGTCAATTAATTTTGTACACGATCCAGAAATAATACGTTAAATAAAACCTGAATTGAATTGAATGTTGTATCTTACCTATATGACAGGGGGTTTTAATGAAAACATCAAATTATATTATATAGTAACTGAATTATCATTCTCATTTTTTTCAAATCCGCAGTCTATGCGTGTGGCCATCATCACATTTTCCTTTTCCCATTTCTCGACCCGTAAAGTAAGTATCATGTTTTTAAAATCCTCATGAATTATTAATTCTCTCTGTGAGTTCATCCCTTTGTTTTTAATCAGCCAACGATAAATTCATAGGGATAGGCGGATAGGCAAAAACAAATGTTTAAAGGAACCAACAAACAGTTCAAAAAAACCCTATTAGACCGACTGCACGCAAAAAAAAACTCACAAAAACTTGTGATAATAACAAAGTTAAATTACACTCTTTCATTCTTTTTTTGCATCTCCATTAGTTTTCCCGTCCGTATATACATAAATCTTATTTTACATCCGACCGCCACACAAACACATACGTTTTATATAACTCTGGACCTAAAAGGTAATAATTGCAAAGCAAGCCAAAAGATGAATATTAATATACATAATATATTATTATTATAATAATAATACTCATTTTTCACAATTTAACAATTTACATGGGTGCAGATTCAGATTTTCAGATTCCACATTTGACGTTTATACCTACCACAATAATAATTCTTAATGTGCATTTTCAGAAGAATTACTCACACCAGTTTTTACTATCCACCACACAAAAAGAAACCTTTAGTTCATATAAGCAATTTAATCCTGTGTATTATTATACGTTGTACATTATTGTGTGTGGGTAGTGACTCATCTCTCCTCATCTTCATTTGAATCTTAATCGTGGTGAAATCTTTACGTAATCTTGGAGCGAACAAAATTCTAACCGCACCTATACCTTCATATACTTCATACCCCAACCATTAAACACAATATATACACGCGGGGATAATAATAATCATAATTGTACTTGTTGTCATTCCATGTGTAATCTTCATCTGATCAATATACATATAAACATGTACAACAGCATTTAAATGATATATTAAGTGCAATGGCGAATTCAATCTGAGTGCTAAATAAGATACGTGTCTCCATGGCTTGTATTTCTATTAACGTTTAACTCATCCAGTCACATGCCAATGAATATTTCAATGATTCCGGACGAGAATAAATAAAAGGTGAATGACGTACGATAAAACAAACGATTGGAGTCAAGGAATTAAAGGCCACATTCAGGCAAGATGTCAACTGACTGCGTGCGTGCTAATAATAATAATAACAATAATTGACGACCAAGGGCATCCCTAATCCCTAATTACCTTCCACTTAGCACATATTCTAATTTCTAATTGTCATTCCAAATTTTCAAGTGTCTCCATTTCAAGATGCACAACTTGTGCAGCACAATACATAGTGGGATAATGACAGGCATGGATTAAAAACTTACCACCACATGCATGCAGTTTAATGAATTAAACATCAAATTATATAATTGTACAACTAATTTTGATTGATCTATATAGTTGATGTGCCGACAAGGGAAAATACACACCCTCAAATTCCAAAGGAAATTCCGATAATATTTATATATAGCGTGTAAAATGAAAGAAATATGCTCTTGAAAAACATGATAATGTGAAAGTGCACACGTGTGTGTGTTTATTGTATGTAGATAGATGCCAAAAATGAAAATGCAGACAGGATTAATAAAATAAAGCCACGTGGGGTCTCTGACGACTCATCGAATGAATCAATTGATGATTTCTATCCATATCAAACTCAACATCAACAATTGAATTAATTATCGGACCTCCTGCAAACGGTACAAGTCATTTACCAAGCACTCGTATTCATATTTCTACATTTAATTAAATCATATGTACATTTTGACACGGAGACGATCGAATGACGGATAGTGATGATTTATACGATCAAGAACACTCGCTACAAAATCTTCTATTGACATATTCTCAGCCCTTTCTTCTACTAAGCTGTTCTCTCTCCATATCTCTTATCGTACCTCCAGTGAAATGATCCGGAATTTGAGAATACAGATATATGATTGTGTCGTCATTGTGTTGTAAGCATGTATAAAGTCACAAGTATAAACATAACAGGATTCTCAATAAAAAAAATGTCCAAGTGATTTGAATTCCCAATGAAGGGATGACTGTGAATTGTGCATGTCTTAAGGAAAAGAAAAACAAATATATATACAGAGAGTGAGAGAGAGAGAAAGAGCGTCATTGACAAGGAGAATACGGTTACTGTTTTGAACTCAATGCATGCAGAATGCAGTGGAATGGAAATGTAAAAAGAAAAAAAAGGTGGAAAATGACAATGACCGAGAGAGGATGAGGTCGAATAATCGGTCAATCGATCGAAAATCTTCTGTTGTGTGCGTATCATTTCTCATTCAACACATGACCAAACTCTGCATCTAAAATCTGACTTCAAATCCCCAGTGTCGTTTTTTGTTTGTCGTTTGTCGTTTGTCGTTTGTCCTCGTGTCGTCGTCATCTCAAGAATTTCTCCTGTCCCCCATCTTCATAGTCTTCTCGTCTTTGTCCTGATAAAATATACAAGAAAAAAGAATCAGTCATATTTGTTGTTTTTTCTGTAACAAAAAAATGGTTGTAGGCTTCTGCTAGCTTTCTTCTGGCTCTGGCCGACAATCTACAGTCAAATAAATGTATATTTTATAAAGAGATTTTTGCTGGTGAAGGTGAAAAAAAAATGAAAAAACTCAAGAGATTATCATGTTTGTATTCTGCGAGGGTAGTCATTTGTGTTATTGTTTTATAGTTCCCTTCACTATATACAGATATTACTCTTTACATACTATTGACTGCGAGTAAAAAAAAGAGGGAAAATGTGGAGAGTATTGACATGATTACAATGGTGTAGAAATCAATATACAATATGCATAAGTATACAACACAATATATCTTATGTATTTACATGACACTAATATCTGTATGACTCACACTCCCGTCCGTCCGGCATCAAAATTAAATTCAATCATTGAGATTTAACGGTCACCCCATGAATACTGAATACTGAACAATCAATTGATTTTTTTCTTGAACATGGCGTCGTTCATACTTACTTACTTATGTATACTCCTCGTGTTTTTTCTTCACAAGGTCCTTGATTCGATTGGAGAGAGAGAGAGAGAGAGAGCGAGAGAGACGAAAACAAGGTGGTACAAGTCCAAAGATTCAGCAGATTGACAGTTTATATGTAGTCGTTTACACTTGCCTGTAATTCGATCAGTACATAACTATAGGTAAGGTATAGCGATCGTGCAACGTGAACGGGAAAAAGATATATAATATTTAAAAAAATAGCGTGGAAATTGCGTAGGTGCTTCATCAATTACGATGACATGAGAAATGAGAGATTGGCTGATTCAATTGGGGCTTGCTCTTCTTCTCTTTCTTATTCTTATTCTTTTTCATCTTTCATTTTGATTACCATTGCAATTGCGGTGGTAAGAACACGAAAGCTTAATTCTTGATTCTGATACACCGGAGGCGGTCGTGATTCCCTATGTCTTTTCCTTTTCTCTGTCTCTGTCTCTCTAAAGAGATGAGACCAACTTTGTCTAATGTAAAAGGAGCCACTCATCAAATTATCCGCGTAGGAAGTCCCTTTTGTTCATCATCAAAGTTCAAAGAGGTGCATCTGGATTATCAACACTCAATTCAACTCAACTCCACAACAGCAACAACCAACATAACATGGATCGAATATATTGAAATCCTATTCAATGACATATATCTATTCTATAATATCTGCTCAAACTGATTCTGATATGCGGATGGGGAAGAAAAAGGAGGTCACAATCATTACATTGGAGTCCTCGTATCGATTTATTGTAGTTTTTTTGTTTTGTAAGTATATTTGTAGTTTGTCAAAAGTCAAAATATTCAAAAGCGTATAAAATTTTATACGCTTAAAAGTGTTCATGTTTTCACTCAACATCAATTAAAAGCTAAAATATGGGACAGGACAAATGGCAAATTTAACGTCAAAAATTGTAATAGCCGGTAATTCATAATAAAAGTTTCTCGGCAAAAACGTTTGTTTATGAGCAATATTTTCATTGTTCGTGTTGAGTGTTGAATGTGACGGGGCAATCAATTTCCTTTCTTGCTCTCAACACGAATAATTCAAGAAAATTGTGCATTTCCCCCGCCATAAAATGATAGAACAGAACCTTAAAGAAAAAGCCTATAAAATCACATAGTAACTATAAACTATACAATGATAGTTGACGCCCTTTGTAGGTACAATATAGAAAAGCACTTTTCTCCCTTTTAAATACATTTCAAAAATTGAAAAGTCAAAGGGCGACCGACTGTATGATTTTTTTATGCATAGGTATGTTAATGGGTCAAGTTCAACATTGAGGATTTCCAATATAATTAATTGTAATCAATTTTTTTTTTCATCCTTATTAACACTGAAGAATCTTCAGTGAAGATCCTCAAAACGATCAATTATCCATAGTTTATTGCCAGTATTTATCTCCATCTTACATTTACATAGTTTTTTGTTCTATATGGTAATGAGAAACCAACAGTCAACTGCCAAGAGCCAAAAACTGCTGCACACCCGCAAAGTCATACAAAGATTTTAGGCAAAAGGTTTTTTGAGATTTGAGATTTGAGACTTTCTGTCTCCAACTTGGAGCATACGGTTGTGATTTGACTGTGAGTTCATGCATAATGAATCTTCTTGTTTTGGCTATCGTCGTCGTCGTCGTCGTCATCGTCATTTCCCCAACCATCAAATGAATGGTCGTCATAAAAAAAATCGTCAAAGCAGGCTGTCTCAGCTGGAGGCCTCAAGAAAAGATGTTGAAGCTTCTCATGGGATCTGTCAGTGGCTCGAGCTCATCATTTCATCAAGTTATGTTGAGGTCTGATCTCTGATCATCAAGAATTTGCTGGTTTGGCTTGGATGTAACTGCAAACACGTTGAGTACACGTTGAGTCACGTTGAGTACTTTGAGTTCTTTGGCTTGAAGTTTGAAGACACCGAAAGTCGGGTAATAATAATCTCCGTACAAATTTCATAATACGGACAGAAAAGTCAGCCAAGAAAACTCATCTTGATTCCGCTCTGTACATATACAGATACTTCCTCGTAATATACTCGTTTAGTTGGAGTGTGAGTTTTTAGATCGCTCAACTCTGATAATTATTCAACGTGAGCCGTCAAGTCATAAAGGCAAAATACATATATGTACATATCGTACTCGGTGTTATTTTCTTTTCTTTTCACGATCAGACTTTTGGCGATTCTCTCCACCTTCAGTTTCAGTACCATACAGACAACACGAGAGAGTCAAAAAGTATCTGAATATTTTCATTGGGTTGGCCATGTCAAGATGTCCCATTTTAGAAACCAAAGGAGAAGACGACGACGAAGCAAGTGAAAAGGATTCGGCAGTCGGCAGTGCCATCGCTCTAAACGACAACATTTGAGAAAATAACAACTCGTCCCGCTGCACTTTTACATTTACATTTGAATGTTGAGTCGATGTTGATGTTGATGCTCGAGCTCAAAGAAAACATGGAAAGAAATGTAAATGTACACAAACTCTCCCGGCCCGGCCGTCCATATATGCATCCATTCGTTCTCTATTCTGTATATTATAAGTATGTACTATGTATGTGTGTGTTGTGTGTCTGTGTGATTACTCGAAATTAAGAGTTAAAATTAGCAGCCACAAAATGAGAATGTAATTTGACTTTCAACATTCAAACAACTGAATGGATAATAGAGAATAGAGAATAAAGAGCAAAATGCTGTGTGAAGATGATTCGTCGTCCTCGTCTTCTTGCTTTTGTGCTTGATGGGTGGGATTTCCAGATAATTAAGGAACGGAAGTGCGACAAGAAAATTAAATACACTTTTTTTTATGACTTGTTGTGCTTTTGTTCAAATCAATTTTCAAAAAATCCCAAAGTTAAATTTAAATCTGAATTCGATTTGTGGAATATATTAAAGTGTCGTTTTGCTGTGATTTCATTTCAATATTTTTGTACTTAATTTGAAAATTTGAATAATACAAATAAAAATTAGACATACGACAGACTGACAGAGAGTTAAGAAAAAAAGAATGTCGAGGATTGAAAAAGGAGGAGAAAAAAATAAGGTTGGGCTTCTTTTCTCTCTGATTTGGTCTTGAAGGAAGTGTCACTTGAAAATAAATGACTTTTACGTAACGATATGAATATGACTCTCCTCAACTCCTGTTCACAAGGTTAAAAGTACCATTTTTCATGCTATGCTCGGTGTCGCTCGTTCTATTCTATTCTATTCTATTCAATATTCGTTCTCAGATGCTTTCTCAACTTTTCCTGTGTAAAGACATTGCGCGTTATTATTACCACGGAAAAATTCTACTTCATACATAGCCCCAACTATTTTTACAATTTACGCAATTCATTTCATCATCACTTAAAACTCCCCATTTTTTATAACAATGTTTGTTTTCAGTATTCATGAAAGAAAGAAAGGAGGGTTTGAATTTGAAGAGGATTTTTATATATATTTGTCTAAAACTGATACATATATCAACATGGACTGAGCAACGCAACTGACGATGAGTTTTTTCCCCAATGGAGTTGGGACTTTGAAATGTATTTCAGATGAAGGAAGGCAAAAGGCAAGGGCAACGGATGATCAATCTTGTCAAAATTAGATTTTCCCTGACGAGTGAGTATTGATGAATGAGTTCGTTGTCGTTCGATCTCTAGCTGTTTTGCCTCTCTCTTTCTCTCTCTCTCTCTCTCTCTCATTTGTGATTTCTTTTTGCTGCCACCCAACCAAAATGGTAAAACATAAAGTTTCGTTTACAATTTACATGCAACATAAATACATACAACAGAGCCATTTTGTGGTTGGGAAAACTCTCAAAACTCGTTCATCCCTTGCAAAAATGTGTACATACTGTTCTCTTTATTTATCTCTCTCTTTCTCCATCCCAATTAATGAAATTTTAATTTCCTTCCAAGAATCCCTAATCAAGTGTGCAAATATATGGATAATTAATGATAATTAGGATTATTCTACAGGGTACTTTGACATTGAAAGATCTCACAGTTTTTTTTATTTAACTGTTATTTAGAAAATCAAATGGCTGTAGAGCTCGGAATATCTCCCTTTACCACAATTTTGATTACATTTTTTAAATGGTTTCCGTTGTTAGTTGCTGTTAACTCCAAGTGTACTTTTTTTAGGTTGTTTCATATTTAGTTGTCGCACAAATACTGGGAAGTGTGAGCTATATGTATGATGTGTGTAGTGAGTTTTTTTCTGTTTTTCACATGACTGAAGATGACGACGGACAAGATGGAGAGTGGGCGTTACCCGGTTCTTCTCCATACAAACATAAATATTTCCCTCATTTTCTTTGTATAATATGGGCGAGAATATTTTTTTCAATGTGAAATTAAGCTCGACAATGTTCAGTGTCCAAAATGTAAGATGGATTTACAATTTACACCCATGTGCATGTTTTAATCCTAATAAGATGCAGTCAGACAAACTTGGATGGTTAAAATAGCTCGAAGCTTTAACATAAAAGCTCAACCTTAATACGACGACATCCGTCACTTATCCAATTAGATAAACTCAATTTAAAGCAAATTCGTTTAAGAAGGAAGCATTATTTTATTTCATATTTTCCATTCTTAACATAATTTTTCTTGTATTATCCATATTGAATTTTTAAATACACAAAGGTCAAAACTGTTTAAAATACAGATATATTAATGAAATAATGATAGACTACCAAATTACCAGTTTACAGTAGAAAATGCATTTCCATACAGCTACACAACAGTCCAACGTGTGTAAAAAGATGCTCCAAACTATTTTTGTGTACTTTTTCAGCAGCTACATATATATACTTATGCAAAATGTACAAAAGAGAGAGGGAAAGAAAGAAAGAAAGACGAGAGTTTGCAAACGATTTGGGATTTGGCGATAAGAAAATGAACAAAGACCTTGACACTCCAACTCTGCTATTAGTTTTTCCCCATAAACTTTATATATACTTATATGTATTGAATATATTGTGTAAACGTTTGTAATTTGGATATGTGTGGACTCAAATTGTTGGCTTACAAATATTCATGAGAGCTGTGCCCATAAGAAAATCATTAGGACCGATCGTGACTGTACGTATGTTAAGTCACAAAAGTCAGAAGTGGTAATCGACTGCAAAGCTTCGACCAAAAAAATTGGGATACAGAATATAAGCTTTGTTTGTATTGTCGAGAAAAAAAACAAATGCGGCAAAACTAAAAGATAAAACTATTTTGTACACATGCAGTTTTCTTATATTCAGCCATGTTCGTATCTGTTAAGAAATTTCCTTCTACAGATAGATATTTCGTCTACGTATAGAAACGCAAATATGGTTGATTTAGTTATTTAATGGTTTACACCTTTAGATTTTTTTCCTTTAGCTCATACAGAAACTGATATGAGAAAAAATTTGAAGCACATTAAAGTGAAGGACTTTTTTTTGGATGGAATCTGCTATGCATTTCTCTATCGGGAAATCTTAAATGTCATCTTTTTTTACTTTTAAATTTACCTAAGGAGACTTCCATGTGCTAAACAAACTATAATGAAAACGGACATAATACGGAATTTGAGACATTCAGAATGCACATTTTTGCACTAACAGTAATGAGAAAGGATTTTAATTGTGGAGCATAAATCATTGAGGGTGTCCATATAATTTAAATGACATCAAATTCTGAACAGTCCAAAGATTTTATTGCTCACAACATTATACATTATTCTATGGCTCTCACACCACACCACATCACAACTATACACACAATGTCGCCCCATTTGATTTTCTCTTAATTCAAGTGGACAGTCGTCCTTTATAGACAACTTACTAATTGCAAGCTAATTCATTCAACTTTTTATGTACAAGTTTGGTGTCAAACAATTACAAATAAAATGCTGGTGGTCTCTAATTTGAATTTGAATATCTGAACTCTGTAGTGTATGCTTGAACGTAAGGCAGTATGTATTGGAATCCCCATGAAAGGTAACAACATTTCCTGATTACTTAAATGGGCAATTTGGAAATGAACTCGGATATTTTGTCAAGAAGCATAAAAATACGTGTAAATATTTATTGTAAATGTAAATTTGGTGGACTTATCAAAATTGAGCAATAAACAAAACAATAATTAGTTGTTGTAGGTACATATGAAAAAAGAAGACAACCTTTGGACTTTTGACTTTTCCTAATGATTACCTACGTACAGAACAGAGTCTGTACTACAGACACAGACACAGACACAGACTGTACAGACAGACAGAGAAATCTTCATGCAATAATCTTGTATTTGTATTTACACTTTCAACCAACCAAAACTGAACCAACCCCCATGCAGCAGCTCACTAGAGAGATATCTTGAGCTTCCAAATTTTCTCTGTCATTCTCATCCACCCACGAACAAACATCCAAGCAAAATAAGTCAAACTAACATGTTTAATTTTTTCGTACTGATCGCCAGTATTTGTTGTGCCCATCATAAACCAGAATATGAATTCGTGTACAATAGGATAATTATATTTAAAATGAACAGATTTAGCTCGTTGTTGTTGTTGTTGTTGTCGTCGTCTCTGTCCTTCCCCACATTCATTCACCTCGTTCATCTTCCTTTCCAAGCTGTCAGTCGTCTCCGCCCAAAGGAAATACACAGTCAAGAAGTAACCGCAGATTTTCGCATATGTAAATAAGTATATTTCTTGACTACAGCCAATCTACACACACTGTCATCATCGGGAAATCAAGATGGAAAAAACTGATGAGAGAGAAAGAGAGATGAAATCAAGCCAAACCTTTTTCTGTCCCAGTCTCACCGTCAGTCAAAAGAGGAATGAAATGTACATGTACAAGCGCTCATTACATAATTAACGAGCCAACAAAATTATGAAGAGTGATGAAGTAATGTCCGACTCCATTCCATTCGTATTTCAAATACAAAACCCCACATATTTTCTTTAACACTCTTTATTTCGTCTTTTCATTCAACAGTGTTTGTTTATTATTTGTACTATCACATTTATTTGTTCTACAAATTCTCACTAGCTAAATGCAAACGGTGTCTAAGTATGTATTTAGTATGTACAAGATTATTTTTCATGTCAGTCTATATGCTGTCGTTGGGAATTGGACGTAACGTACTAATTCCATATGTACGTCTTTAACTATATTACCAGAAAAAATTAGCATGGATATATTTATCGCCAATCTTACTTACAAGAAAAACCCGAAGGTTGACGCTTCTGCCACACTAACACACTCGCCAATAGTTATTTTGCAAATATTGTTATCTCCACGTCTTTTCAATTTGTACTCGTGTCTTTTTTTACATGTGTCAAATCCCATTTTCGATTAGAACACTAATTCAACTCGAGATTTTCTAGAGAAATTGTAATGTTCCCTGTTTTTGTTTAGTGTTTACGGTTGCGTGAAGAGTATTTAAAATGAACTCGTAACTCACATGGATGCATAATTTAAACCGTCTTATTGTGGACTAAATGTGAATTAGCATGTGTTATTCTGTCAAGTACTCAGTTTTTTTGGAAGAAATTGTCAGGCATGACGAAATGGCGGAGTGGAGCCCGCAAATGTCAAATGCTATGTGTTCATGAGGAATATCTTTTTTTCTTCCATCCCGCAATCATAAAAATCCCATTTGGTTATGTCATTCGTCTTGCAGTCAAATGTGCAAATACAATTACAAGTCACTGTCGTCACTTTAGAAAACTATACTCGGGAGCAAATTCCCCCTTCCCCATTCTCTCTCTCTCTCTCTCTCTGTCTGTCTGTCTGTCTCTCTCTGGCACTTATTTTGTGTGATCCAGAATGTATATTGTATTATTCATACACATGAAATTACCATAATATTATTATTATAGTTTTAAAATCCAAATATCCTGTGAAAAAAGGAAGTCGCAAGTGACTTTGTAAATTGCACGTGTGAAAAACTGCCTCACCTTTTAATGGTGAGGAATTATATTGTAAAAATGACGGTTGTGTTGTGGCTGTGATTATGAAATGGGATGCCATGAATGAGTGATTACTCGTTTGAATATTGCCCAAAGGACTCATTTTATGTTAAAATCTATAATGATTCAATTACTAGTATTTTTCTTTCAACTGCAAACTGTGATAGTCGTCGTCAAACAAACAAGGAAGTTCCAAGTTGGAGCCTAAGAAAAAACTCGTGTGATTTTTTTTATTCTGTATTATACAGACCATTATAAAAATTAAGAATGTAGATGATAATTTTCCACATATATGATTTATTAATAATCCCAATATGATTACGCCGTCTAACTCTAAAGGCGTCACAGAAAAGACGAGCTTAGAATAACCAATTATTTTTTACATAAATATTTCATAATTCATAGTTTCCATTTAAAATGTTAGTATTATTTAATTTCGTGAACAAGTTCAAATTTCAAATTTCTCAATTATGATGATTTCATTGAAAGTGTAAAGTTTCCATGTATTAGGCATGTTCCTCAGACATCAGATGAGATAAGTTAAAAGATAAGTCACAGAAAGAAGCTCGAATATGTATATATTTACGTTGTGAGTCTAATATACACATGAAATGGGAAATCTTCTTGAGTATTTGAAGTATTTTGAAGAAGAAAACGATCATGACGAAGACGAAGCCCACAGCAAATAAGTAAAACAAAAAGGATTTGAGACACGTTCACGCTTACTTTTAACTTGCACAAGGTTGTTATTGCAAGTTGGGAATTATAGGGATTGGGAAGGTGAAGGTGCGAGTTAGTTGCGAGGAATCTCTTTCAGTTTACTACGCTTTATCTTCTCTTTTTTTTACATGTACGCCAAATAATGTTTTACAATGTTTTTACGTGTACCACAAAAGCCAAGCAACTCACGCTCACCAAAACTGTACGGAATACTAATAAGGTCAAAATGTAATAATAATCATATTCTCTTCATTTTCACTTTCATCATGTCAGCCGTAAAATCTGATTTAGTCAGAAGAAAAAAAAAGGAGTTAGATGAAGAAGAATTCTTGAAGTTGTGACGACGACTAATGGATAACGTGGTTAAGTTTTAAAGTAGGATAGAGGATGAAGAATAAAGAGCAGCTTGACATGCTTCCAAGCAAATGGCACAAGTTTTAAGCTTTAAAAAGTCGGTAGTAAATTAGTAAATCCCACCGTAAAAAATCACAATAATAATAATAATAATATTATGATGATGATGGCAAACCTTTCAATGTCATTCGAGTAGGTACAAAAACCTTTTTATTACAAATCTACTGTATTTTCAGACATTACATCACCTTCGAAACTCTTATATCTTATATATACCCTACAGATAAAAGATACCGACAGTTTGGTCATTTTTCATTACATGACCAAACTTCAGTAAAGGACCATAAATCTTGTTCACAATAATAACGACACAAAATGGAAAAGTAAACAAAACAAAAACTCGAACGTATATGCATACATATGAAAATGGAAAATGGAAAATGGAAAATGGGCAGTTGGTAGCAGCAGATGCGGATTCAGTTAATTATTAATTTGCAAATGACCTACATTAAACACTACACATTAATTACTCATTATACTATATTGATATTTGATAGAATGCATCTATAGAGGAGTGTCAATATTGATATTTGATATGGTTCAGTCAGTCAGTCAATTCGTTCATTCAAGTCCATGTCATTTGTCATATGTATGTACCAATAAAAACACTTGAAGAATTTAGAGGTTGGGGGTTTTAATGTGCTCACAGTCAGTTTAAATTGCGGCAAGATGACGATGGCGATGGACGGACAGAGTCAGAGATTCTAAATAAATATGAAGGTAAAAACAAAAAGGAGTAATAAGACAAAGAGGAAATGGCATTGGACACTGCCGGCAGCAGAGCAGCCAGCAGACTTTTGGTTCGTTCGTTCACAGAGGTGCTAATGAAAATGAAAATGACTACATCGAGTGTTGGTGGTTTTCTCGTGGTGGCATGCAGTAGGTATACTCAAGTATGCTGATGTTCGTCATCTGTCATCTTCAATGTTCTTAACAGTCCTAAATGACACACACATTTATAGACAGAGTCGGTTCAATTCCTTGAGTGCCCATCTAAGGAGTCCTATTTGTTATTTGTTCTTCTACACCTCAAATATCGGTGTGTATGTTTGGTCGTGAGCACTCGCGCTTTTTCTCTGTTCACAGTGTAATTTAAAGTACACATGAATATGCTGAAAAATACTGCATTATGTTACACATGTATATATACAACTGCAAATGTAATGGAAATTAAATGCTTGTATTTGCTTAATCCTTGTATTACAATTATTTACTTGCTTATAATTCGTATGCATACAGATTTATTTGATATCGATAATGATGAAGTGCGATTCATTTGAGTATAGGAATTTCATTCGAAAGTATTTTTAATTTTACCTTGATTACCTTGATCAATCATTTTCTCTTTTATTATCTTTTTTTTTCGAGTCATGTCAAAAGGAATTGGAATAGGAATCCCATTATTGTTGTTATTATTAATTTTCTTCGACAACTTTGGCGATTGCCAATCAAATTCTCAGGCAACCTCGTCCATTCGCTCATTTATCAACTTATTATTAACTTGGTGTACTTTTCTGCTTCAAATTGCAGCCACTTTGAGTTCTTCACAGTTTGCCTATTTTATTTATCTATTATATAGTAAATGAGCCGGAAGCATTTTTCTCACGATCTCAGTAATTTTATCTGTATTACGTACTCTCCTCCAAGTATGGATGATTTATCGTCATATGTAAGCAATTTTTTAAATGTAAGAAAATACATTGAAAAGTCTGTTGGTTTATACTCAAATTCAAAATCCTGCTAAATAAATTAAGAGTTTCCGAGAGCAGGAAGTATAGCTTTATGTATTTTAAGTTGTGGTGAGAAATTATGTCCAGATTTCCACGGATTGAGCTTGAGTGGAAAAGGATAATTGGGATTGGGATGACAAATGATATTAATTTTGGTATCCGACGAATTAACTTGTCTACATAAGTATTTCAATATGAGATGTAAAAAAACACACACTGGAAACTGAAAAGAAAAAAAACGAATTCAAAAGTCCCCAATTAATTTCCTTGCGTGTCTCTCTGCTTTTCTTTGACGTCGTCAAACCTGAAATGACTCTCTGTATAATTTCCTTGACCAACTAATAAAGTTATTAAAAAAAATCCAAGTTAAATTGAAAAGACAATGAGTTGGGATAGTTAATGTTAATATATGAAATGGTGATGGAAGAAAAGGAGATGATAGTAATAATAGATTCTAAGTACAGAGAGAGAAAACTTCCCGGTATATTATTAGGGGAAATAATCGTTGGTTTAATCAAAAAGTGTTTTTGCCCGTGTGTAAGGGTGTAAGGAGAGACGACTATCTGTATTATTATTATACAGATGGTTTCTCACAATCATATATATACGGCTCAACTCAAGACAGGAGAGATAGAAAAAATTACGTAGTTCATATGTAATTATATAGAATATACTTTGAATATGAATATGATTTCAAATCATATTCAATTCTACAGACCTGTATATACAGATGAATTCTTTCCCAAAGGGAACAAAGGGAACAGTCTGAAATCAAAATAAGAAACTAAATTATAGAATGGGATATAAAAAAAAACACAATTTAAATGTATATAAAGGATTGGATTTGGATATTGTTCCAAACAAGTTGGCTACACAGTGCTGGATGTACAATCTACAATTTACAATCTACATACGACTACAACCTACACACAGTTTGTCGTTGTACAAAGTAGCAAATGGCAAATTATATATGCGAGGAAATTACTATACTTAATACGTATGCACTAGACAATAATCTTGATGGAATGGAATATTCTCATGTGTCTGTCATATCTGTATTATTACTCTCCTACCGTTTTATCTTTTTACGTTTTTTGATGGTGGTCGTCGTCGGAAGTACTCGTATCCTCATCATCATTTCTATTTGACTTGTGAAAAGTCAATGTAAAGTCTGTCGTGTGTGAGTAAAAATACACCCGGGTTGCCTTACCGAACCGAAGATGATGAGGAAACGAAACGGAAAGAGCGGAAATCATCAGCCGTCGTCTGCCCGACTTTTCATGTTTTTTTCGCCGTTCCCCTTGTTTTTGTAACCCGGACGAATTTTATTATTCGTAAGTTGTTCGTCTGTCATTTCGTTTGTCAGATGTCAGACCAAGATTCCACCGATTCTAACCCAAGTACAGATACTAATGGCACACTTCTCCACAATCAGCCACAATGCAGCCTCTTTTCATTTTCGACAATTTTTTTTGTATCAGTACTTTGTAAAAAAAAATAAGAAAAATAAGAATATCTTTTTCCTTCATGTAGATCTCAGCTTTCCTGTCCAAAGACTCCAAAGTTATTTCAGATATTGTCAAAATTAAATTGTATAAGATATGATGATGAAGATATTATCTTGTGGATGAGTTACGTATTTTCACGCATAAAAAGGGAGTTTGAATGGGGATTTAATGAAAGCTTTTCTTCTTGCATAATGGGAGAATCATATAGAAAGGAATTGTGCCTGTAAACTACATACAATAATAATAATAATCATACAGATTAGGCACTCGAGGTAATAGAATCTGAATCTGGAAATGAATTATATTGCATAAAAAAAGTACATGCTGGCGCATTTGAGTGCCCAAAAGCATTGGACTGCTGCGGCTGTATGACATTATGGCAACAGTTTAGATTTGAGATTATAGTTCAAGTTCAAGTTGAAAGTCCAGGCAGTAAAACTGTAAGTGGAATGATGTAAATGTACAGTATGTATACGATAGACGATACAATGTAATGTATGCATGCATAAAACTTTCATTACATTATCATACAGATATAATATAATATTATATTATCGTATATAGGTAATGTCCGTTGTAAAATTTGGTTTTGGTGGGACTGCAATGGGATGTGCAATATATATATAATGCAATGGTAAATGGTAAATGGTAAGTGGGAACACAAACTGAAACTGAAACTGAAACTGGTAAATGGAAGTGGGTTTTATGAAAAGCTAAGGTAAAATATGGGCGGGTTTCCTTACAACCAATTCAGAGTTCACAAGAGCGAAGATGAAGGAGAAGACAACGATCGAAACACAACCAACGGAAAAGGAAAGGAAAACACACACTTGAATTTCCTCCTCTTCCTTCTTTTGAATGACTGAAACATTTAAAGATATTACACACATTATTTCACGTGCGTATAGGAAACAATCTCTAGGTCGCCCGTCTCAATTATAAACCTCTATACACGTTTGTTAATATGTACAGTATAATATAAAATATATATATTTATATAAGCTCTTGAGCTAGCAAATGAGACATTGCGTATAAAAAAATAAAAAAATAATACAAAACACAGGGAATTTCTTCGCCTCGAAGAAATCCTACATGTATGTAATTTTCTTACAAGTAAATATACTCCTCGACATAAAATGAAATGAAAGCAATTAAACTGTTTTTAAGTGGAGTCAGCCCAGTTCAGAGATTACTTATTAACATTAGCATCTGTATCATGTAGATTGAAGACTGAGCTCTTACAAAAACAAAAAACAAACATATATACGTCTAAACCTAATGCGGTCCCATAATGTGCTTTCGTGCATCTTGAGCTTGTGTGTATTCGTTTTTTGTCAAAGCTTTCCACGATGGTTTGTTTATCAATACTCAATACACAAATACAAACGTATTGGATAATATCCAATGGATATGTGGATATAGGTATATGTTCAGAGAAAAAAAATATGAATTTGTGGGAATGGCATAAAAAAAACAAAAAAAAGGTAGGTGAGTGCAAAATGTGCAGTTGGTGTTTGTATTTTATTTTATTGTCCTTTGAATTGAAAATAAAAAAAATGAGAGATAATTTAGGAATTGAAACTTGAATGGAGAATCTCCACGACGTAATTCAAGATTCATAAGGGAAGGAAATAAGGCAGTGGCAGTGTTGTGGATTTACTATACGAGTGTACATACATATTCAAGTATGTATCTATAGGAGCTCTTCCATCTTCTGTATGGAATATTTACAATACAATTTATTATACTTTTTTAACATCTTGACTCAATTGCCCATTACCAAATTAAGAGAGTTTAATTAAATACAGAGGGAAATGTGCTGATGCTGAGCTCCTCTCCTATATCTTTTCATCCTGTACAAGCACAGAACTATATATCTGTAGGTACAGATATTCCATTCCATTAATTCTATTAATCTGTATACATTCTGCACACTACAAAGTTTTTGTTTTATTATCGTTACACCTATAAGTATGTATATATTTTATGTGCTTTCAATTTTCATTTTCCTTCTTGATTTTGGTTGTTGTCAAAGTGCTTCAAGTTATTTCCTTGTTGTTTGGAGGAAAGGGGAAAAAAACCTTCGAAGTCATTAAATATCCAGTGACGCATGTATGAAGATACAAAAGACACATGACACTTTCAAAACTTGACTTATATCCCTATAAAACTATGCCAACTACCCCGACGACACAAACACACAAACACTCGTATTACAACCGGCATAAAAGAAAAAGAAAAGGGAAAAGGATGAGGATGACGACAAGGACTAAACAATTGGAAATAAAAAAAGTGTGCATGTATATACATAATGAAATAATGAATAAATACGTATTTCTCTTGGATTTCATGGAAATGCACAGGCGTAATTTGTATCGTATGTATATGAAAATTCATATATGTAAAACCAAGTTCTCACAGTCCATTTCCCCAAACAAAAATGATCAAGTCGAGTAGGACTGAGACAAATGGGCTTTTCCGGGATAGAACTCTCACTTTTTTTATTATTTGACACGAGGTTTCTTGAACACGCTCAAATTCGGATCGATGAGAAGTAATCGGAACGAGTTATTTGCGTTTTTAGACACATGTGTGTCTGGCTGGCACTGTATTTTTCATCACATACAGACACGACACAGACTCATCCTATTCAACCTTCCTTTTCCTTTTGCATTTTGAATGGGGATTTTATGCATCTCTCCATCTCTCCACTCTTATACGTATATACCCTCTGTATGATTATTACTATCGTAATGTAATGATTGTGTATGTGCAACAAGCTAGGTACAGCTACACACTACACACTTTTATCTTAGCAAACGAAACGACGACAAACTATAGTCATTTAATACACATTCAGATATGTACATACAATGTTTGGTGCTTGGTTGGGTGGCACCTTCCTTTTTCGGATGTGCATACAGTTTGTACATGTACATACATAAATATACAGATAGTATATGTATGTATGGCATGGCATGGCATGACATGGAAACTGGTTGTAGGTATTGTGCTCTAATGGCCTCATCTCATGACCACCATCATCATACGAATCCTTTGGCATTTCTTTGCATTTTCTACAAGTTAAATCATGCAAAATATATATATGTAGAAAGGAGTTATACTAAAACGAAAGACATGAGGACGACGACGACGACGGAAATTGTGAATGGGGAAGAGAGAGAGAAAATGGGAGAAAATGGGATGGATCTACATATTGGAAACAATATCAATTTACATTTGGATTCATCATCACTCTAATGTAGCTGTTTGTAGTGTTGTAGTGAACGAGTGTTGGCTATCTAAATCTGTATTATCTACCTGAGTATGTAAATAGGTAAATCTATAGTACATACAGTTTGAGTTTGCAATATGGACGGACTCGTTGTAAATAAGTTTACGCACATACATATGTACATGTATACAGAATACAGGCCATTCCATTCCGCATTGGACATTAGACATTACATTAGAAATGCATGGAATGACTCTGAGCACAATTTGACACTGAACCTATTAAGGAAATATAGGCTGGGCTCAACTCTTTCGCTCATTCACTCACTCTGTCCTATTCTGTTCTGTTCTGTTCTGTTCTGTTCTGTTCTGTACTATCTGTACTACACAGATATTCAACATATTCAAGTATAGACAATAAACCAATTGAATTCTTGAACTAGGATTTCATGCAAAGTAGATGCAAAATATCGATTCACTGACTACATTTTCTTCTACAGAATTTTCCTCCGATTCTTTCCATCGTTATTTGTTGGTTGTAATTTAAACAAATTTCATATCAATCCCAGGAAAAGAGAAGGAAAAAAAAGTTGGAAATGGGGAAGACGATAGAAACGAAACGAAACGAAAAGAATCTGTATTCATTATGAAATTACACATGTACAGCTTTTTTTTATACGCTTTGTAGTCTGACATACATTTGTACATTTGTAGATTGTATAGCTAGAGCTTATAAGTAGCTAAATACCTTGTCCATTGAAATCTGTATTCACATTCAAGTCATTCACTTTGTTCAATTTCTATTATTGTTTTTTTTTCTATCCTGCCGTGTGCACATTCACTTCAACTCTCGATTGCCATTGCAATTTGGACTCTCTTGAATTACCAACTACCCACTGTGTGTGTGTCCATATGCGTGCGGGAGGAAAATGCGTAATAAAGTGTAAATGCGTGTGCGTATGCATTCTGTACAGATAATTTGTCGAGAAGATTGAAAACTGACAAGATTTTATGCACACAATTTGTATTCGTATTCGTATGTGTAAATTCATAATTCATTTCAATTTTAAAATCCTGCACAATCCACAATGATTACAATAACGATAATACTTACCTAAATAGAATCTAAATTCATAATACATAATAATACATTTTTGAATAAATTCTCATTTTCCTTAAAAGCTAAAAGGGTTTTTCACCTCATTCATTGTTCCCTCAAAAAACAATCAAAGGAGAATCCTCCTCATTTAAATGTATGGTCTAGATGATCTCACTGATGAATTGATGAGATGAATATTTGCATAGACCATTGGCTAATACAAAAGATAAAAAAAGAAAATGGGTAACTCTAATCGCTCTCTGACTCGTCTTCTTCTTCGTCTTATTATTCGTCTTCATCTTCTGTAAATATGAAATATATGCCGATGGGGAACACAACACGGAACACTAAAAGTAAGAAGAGAAACATGTTAATGATGAAATAATATGTGTGTGCTTCTGCATAGTAAATTTCCATGTGTGAAGGAGATTGAAGAGAAATAGATGCAAAGGAAAATAGAGAAAGAATATACGACGACGAAAAGAAAGAAAAAAGAAGAAGAAGTAGAAGAAGAAGAAAAAAAAGAAAAAAAGTTGTGTCATGCACTCTTGGATTTTAGTACAAACAACTGAGCTAATTTCATTTCCCATCTCTAACTTTGAAATTTTTTTGTCCAAACATCACCACCACCACCATCATCGACATTGAACATTCGGCAGGGACTGCAATGGAGAGACTGGAGCATATTGCATTCGGGTGTTTTTTTTTTTTTTTTTTTACAGGCTCTACCCAAAAAAACATTGAAAACCGAAGCTAAAGAAAACCCACCACCACCACCACCCGAGAGAATTAAATACAGATTTAACCCAGGGAAAACCGGCAACTCCTGTGCTTTGAGCTTGAGGAATCATACCGGCCTCAATTTCCCTTTCAATTTTCTCTCATCAAGCACAAGCATGATGATGGTGATGGTGATGATGAGGCATGGCATGAGGAATATCGAAATAAAAATAGGATGGCCCATCCCATTAACCAATCAAATGAAAAATGACACGGAGATGCAAATATGAAAATGAAATTATGACTATACATGTAGAAAATTGCACTTTCATATAATTGCATATGAAACCGATTTACTTTACATAAGTATGCTATTGATATTCCAGAATTCCTTTACGAGTTCAAATGAGAGAGAGACAGAGAGACAGAGAAGGGATGCAAAAGCAAAAAGACTTCAACGTTATATATGTGTGTGTGGTAAATAATGGCGAATAGTATTACGGAGATGATTATAGGTAAGTACATTAACATTACATTGTATTTATGCTGCAGACTGTACATATGTAGAATTGTAGATGTAGATACTGGTTGTACAGATACTGGTATGTACAACATGTTCAAGTAGTGTAAGAAGTTCTTCGACAGGTCTTCAAGTTGTGCAATGTTACAAGGACTCCTCCATTTGAGAATAGAATAAACGATGTACAGTACACCATGTACAGAGTTACAGACTATACACTGTATAGTATACAACAGAGTACAGAAAGTACAGATACACACAGACAGTCGACTCTGTCTCTGTCTCTGTCTCTCATATGCGGGTATGTACATGAATTTTAACTTGTGCATACACTTCTGCATAGTTTGTTCGTATGTATGCTGAATTGATGCACTTTTACTTCAGACGTCGAGGCGAACGCATGGTGCGATCCACTCAGTCATCGCTCCCCCAATTTCAATTTAAACAACAACACTATAAAAATCCATCAAAATAATATCATTTCTTGATTCCATGATTAAAAAAAAATAAGTATAGAATATTTAATAAGGAATTTCATCTTTCGATTGTGTGTACAGTGTAAAAAATAATAATAATAAATAAATCTAATCCAAAGTCGTTTTCACCGGTGAAAAATAATACAGTGACTTTACTCTGGTTTTTCTTCGTTGAATTTTCGTTCGTTCGACTCAAATTGAAAACAAAGTCAGAGAATTGACAAAGGGAAATAAAATATTCGTATTCATTTGGATGTATGAAAGTGCTCGCAATCAGTCTCAGCCCGTATTATCAACGAGTAATTTACATTACATTACATTATAGTATAGTTTCCGCGTGTGCTTTGTATTTTACGGGGAGGAAGTGCGCAGCAAGTTTTGCCGGTATTGGAAATCTAACGACGCTTATACTCAGTTAATTTTCCTTGAGATATAGAGCAGAAACCGGACGAGGCAAGTTATTTCTCATTTTCCTATTACATGTATGTACACAATACAAACAAACATATGCATATATATATAAGTATATATATAAAGTGTATACGCGTACATATAAATGAGATATCCGTCGCAGCTTATTTACGGTTCCACACAATCATAATAGAATTTATATCCAGTTTAATCGGGGAGTTTCCTTTATATAACGGCATATTCTATTCCCTAAAATAATTTATCAGTGAAACCGGGTAAAAAAAGAAGGTAAAAGTAAAAGTGAGTTGACTCGAAATTATTGATCCATCACAAAACAAGTCTCAGGTTATACATAATGTTATATCTCTGTATTTGTATCTATATTTGTATAGTTACGTCCTCACTCCTTGGACATTCAAGTTGTTTTTCATGGTGGTTGGTGGATGGATATTTCATATAAATACACACAGTCTCATTTCATTGTCTTACATATATTTATGGGGCCGACCTGAGTTTCTGTAGCCGGGTAACCACTTTGTACGATATTTATCCTTAGCAGAACGGCCGTTTCCCTCTCAAATAATATTCTTAGACCGAGTCAGAGTTGATTTGACAAATCGTGTAAATGTTATTATACAGGATAAAAAATAGGAGGATTATAAGAGAGATGAAGTTTTAAATTTTGAAGTGTCAAGTGTTGTTGAATGAAAGTGCGTGAGATAACTAAAACTATATATTTATATGACGAGAGACGGACGGACGGACGGAGGTAGGGTTTCTATTACCAAATTTCACAAAAACACATGCACACCTGAAAATCAGAGTCCTGACTCCAAATATTTTAACACAATTGACCTCGACGATTGTCCTTGCTTTTCATGATCAATTTTCGGCTTTATGTTAATCTTCTGTATGTGTACTTTCAATTTTCAATGGAATCCATAGAAAATCTCTGTGTACACAGTACTATACACAGTGAGAGAATTGTCTTTGTAAATTATGAGTAGCTCGAGGGATTTTCTAATTCAAGTCCATTTCCATTAGTATATTACATGTGAAATGTCACATTGACGTACACGTCATTTGAATTTGAACGTTGAGAGATGGATAATCCTTTTAATCCATCATGCCATTTTTTTTAACTTGTATGAATTCCTAATCAATTATCGATATACGTTCAAGTTTTATCCAAAGTTGGAAACTATGTACACATAGTTTTTGATTCCCATTGGAATTCCAATTTGCAAGTAGGATTTATAATTTACCAATGCGGTTGGACATAAAATTAAATAATTAAAATCTACAATGGTTATTGCGTATTGACGTCGTTCAAGTCTAACCTCTACAGCGAAAGAATATGAGAGGTAAATAAAAACAAAATTGCCACTTATGATTTATATCGTCATATTACTCAAAGAGTGTTTGTTTGTGCGTGTGACGGCTTTCGTTATTGACAAAAAGAAAGAGAGAGGAAACACTCTGGGTATTGTTCTATTGATTTCTAAAATTAAATTCTAGAATGTATGAACTAAACATGATTAAGTTTCGGTCACGTTCAATAATTTCCCATTTCCATATTCTATTTTCCATACACCCTTTTACCTCAACGTTTTTTGGTACTGAGCATGATCATTTAAATGACAAACAGTATGAATGAGTTATTATAATATATATCTGTATAAAAACAACCTCTTTGCAAAATCTTGTCTGTGTCTTTACCAGGTTTTTTGATATCTATAAGCCTGTGAGAAAGCAAAAAATATTAATATGTACATTTTCCTGTTTCTGTAGCCCACTTGTTGTTAGATATTTATGAGAAATTGCGAAAAGTTTGGCCTTTTTGAGAATCAGACTTTACCATCCCCATACAAAAGAAAAAAAACTTACTTAGGTTTGAATAACTTTGAAAATACAGACGGAGAAATTGAAATTGATATGAGAGATTATCAAGGAATTTGAATAAACTTTTAAAGGAAAACTACGCCGTGAGAATCCTCAAAGTTTGAAAGTTATCCACCGTCCAAGAAACAAAAAAAAGACAGAAAAACGTCCTTCTGTGGTCAGTTTTTTTTTGTTTTGTCATCATCAGATTTTTGTAGTAAGTATACTTTAAGTTGAAAATCTCTTCTCAGTCTCATCGCATCGCATCGCATAGAGTCAAGAGTTTTTATTCCATTCAAAAGACCCTGAAAAGTTGAATCGGGTCATTTATTTTCCTACTGAAAAACTGCTCAATAGAACAGATGCTTTTATTTTCTTGACGTTTCCTCTTTACTCTCTACAGATACTGCATGTTACTCATAAAACACCACGTACCATGATAAGATGAAAAATATTCTAAACTAATAACACCAAACTCTGTATCAAAAAAACTACACAGAAATGAATTCACTCTCTTCTTCGTCTTCGCAGTCTTCATTCTTGGCATTTGCCCTTGCTCTCGACTCCAAAAGTCATAATTAAGTGTGAGCTTCACGCAAACAAAGACGAAATGAAGAAAAATTTACTCTGCGAAATATTAATGATATGCGTCCTCTCTCATCCTCTAAATCCCCTCAGTGTTGGTTACATACTCTCGTGTAAAAACATTAAAATATAATTAATTATTATTACTCATCGGTGTGCTTCGTTTTCGTCAGTCAACCCATTGAAATTCTCCCGCTGTGTTTCAACGGATAAATCAAAGGCTGAGAAGAAAAAAAGATTACTGTTGAGAGGTCTTGAAAACTTCATTCCGTTTTCTAATTAACTTGTCAATTAAGTACCAATTGATTCCCAAGAAAATGAGGCCTCTAAAATCTAGAGATAATAATACAAATACTTCAGTCATTTAAATATATAATCGTTCAGACAGACTCTGGACTGTGGTCGACTTTAAAATCGTGAAAGAGTTTAAATTGAAATTGAATTTGTTCGGAGAGAGAGAGGCGATAAAAAAGGGACATCAAATTCACAGGGGAAATTGTAAATATACATATATAGAAAATATCCTTGAAGTTGAATTACTTTAATATTTATTACTCTTGTGTGTCTATTGTTGTGATAAAATTGCACAGTGTTTTGTGTGTATAGTTGGCAATTCCAAATGTGCTGTGCCCTGCCTATTTCGTTCGTCTATATATCTGTACTTGTGCAAAAATTCCAGAGCTTTTTGAAGCATTATTAGCTGTTATAGAACTATTCGACTCAAGATTAAAGTACTTTATAGTATATATATGTGTGTGTTTATTGTTTGTAAAGTCGAAACTATAATATACATTTACAAATGTGCCAAAATGAAAATAAAATAATAATCTTTCATAATGCTCCATGGTAAAAGTCCCTGACGGATCGTGACAAGACAAAAGTTGTAGCTTTTACTAGTTTTTAACTCGGCAGTCTACACAACGTAATTATGTAAAAGATTTATATGCTTACATTAATACTATATGTTGTATAATATATTCTAACTTCAATATTTACTATGAGAATCAAAAGATAAACCAAGAGGAAAATTCTGTCATCGATGGATATATGTAAAGTTTGCATTGCAATAATTAAACCTCACCAAAACTAAACGTCATCAAGATTTGTATTATTTCAAATAATTTATTTGGCGATCGACAATTCTTAATTTACTGTATGTATTATATAAAATTGTCAATGGAATTGTCTTTACATATATAGACCCACCTTCATCAATGTTCAATTCAAATCAAAGTTAAAATCATGAAGTGACCTTAAATCAAAAGTACTTGTGACGAATGAAGATTCATTTAAATATTACATGCTGATTATCAAAAACTAATAATTAATCACGTGGAGTTCAAAATAATATCATTTTACAGTTGTCGGCAAATTCCAGGGACTGTTGTCCATGTACATAATATAGAAACATTGAGTCAGTTAATTGATTGATTGACATTGTGGGGATGTGTACAAAAAGTTTTTAATTAAGTTAAAAAGTGACTTTTGGATCTGAAAAGCTATAGATGGACAACAGAACAGATGCATCCATCATTTTTCAAGTTTGTGTAAGCTGAAGGCTGTAGGATCTCGTGTGTATCATTTTATTACAGTAGTGGTATTAAAATTGTGAGACGTATTAGAGTAATTGGGGAATTGAAACAGTTGGTTCGTCAATAAATAGGCGTGGAGATCCGAAATTGGTACATGGGGAAAAGGATATATGGAGATTAAATATTTGCTAACCTCCATCCAAAGTCAAAAGTAAAAAGGTTGAATGGGGGAAAAATGGGTGGTTGAAGAAAGTTTTATGTCATTACAAATGACAGTTTTCATATTGTGTTTTAATTAATTATTATCATGTTCTCTCTATATTCGCAATATCTTTACGAGTTGCTCATTTTGCTCCACATTTAATATTATTTACAGAGGAATTATGAATTAATCTTAATCTCAATTCTTATATTTTCTACTTATTTTTAATTATTTGACAAGATGCAAAAATACGAATATGAAAATGTGACCTTTCCTGTATGTAAAGTGAGTATAGTTTGTAGTGGAACCAGTTGTCAGTTGTCATTGTAGACGTAGACATGTTGTTTTTTATGTACATGGATTCAAATTCATGACAATTATTTGATGGGATTCAGATAGATTATGCAAATATTTAGATGTAATTACAAATATACATGAGTAATTGAATTGCTCATTTCTATACGGTACATGAAATCTTTGTAGATAAGACTATGACTATAGATACTAGATATATACATGTGGACTTTGGAGAAAAGAAAACATTTTTTGCATTTGATTGCGTATTATGTTTTTATATTTCATATGGCTGTATGCGAATTAATTTATGTATGACGAGTAAAGAAAATGTATAATAATAAAGTGAATCATACTAGTTGTTATTGGGATATCTCTGTATTCTATATTGTGTGCTATAGATTCAATTGAAGATTAGATAAAAGTTCAGGGTTTCATGTTTGTTTATGGACATGGACAGGGACAGAATTATCTCTGAATTCTCCCAGTCACAGTCACCAGTCATCATGCATTTTTATGTCTGTCATGAAGTGTCATGTCGTGAAATCATAAAAATATATTTCATATTCAGATTCTATCATGACATTCTTTTCCTCTATATATCTGCGAACATCCTACACTCTCATGTTTTTCTACAGTTCAGCCAGTCGTATTATTATAACTACTCACTAATCCCATTCATAAAGATATTCCTTCGCTCTCGAATTATTTTATTTACAGAAGGAAAGGAAAGCATTACTGAAACAAAAAAGAACAAATGTGTGGGAATCAGAAAGAAAATTATTCAAATTATATTCATTGAAAAATGAATTCAAAGGCCTCAAATTTCACTTTGAAAAAGTGCTCTACTTTTCACAATGTATACATCCGCAATTTTTTATCAGTACTAATTGTTACAGTTTACAGTTAAAAACCCAAATATTATGGATACACAGTGTGCAAAACTAATTATCACTCAATTTTTCACAAGTGCAGATTGGTTTTACATATTGGATTGTTGGATTTTTGCTCAGGAAATTACATTTCTAGCGATAGTTTCTGAAGATAATTAAATAAAGATAAAAAACTTGAAGAAGAACAAGCCGGAAAAAATATACCTGAGGATTTGAAGCTATTAAGAAGAAAGGGAATGGTTGTGACTTGACGTTGATGGGCAAGGCAACGTAACGTCCTCTGCGTATTTAGCTTAGTCGATGTATTGTTATTGTTGGTGCTTTTGGATTTTGGAAGTGTGATATGATGTAACGGTGGAGGCTACAAAGGATAATCATCTTGTTATATAAGAAGATGAACAAAGGAATTGAACGAGAGTGAGAGACTAACGGGATATTCTCGGCTTTGGCATTCACTTTTGCTTTGCATCATGTATATGGAGGGCGATTGTCATTTTTTTGCCCGGCCCAGAGAGAGGTAACTCCAGATATAATATACCTTATGTAATATATATAGTTTAGTTGTTCATCCACGTTGAATTTCATCTGTATTTTTCTTGTGTAGACTCTCGTGTAAATTTGAAATGTCTCACTCTCGGGGTTTTTGTCTGGTCGGGATGTTTCAAACGACAAACATGACATTATTTACTTAGTCATTGTGTGAAGAAGAAATCCTTTGATTTACATCTTGTGTTCTTACTTTTAGACTTAGTCTACGTGATTATGTAGGTAAACAATCATGTAGTTGTTCACTATACACACAGCTCCGGAACTTCCTCGCAGTCTCATATAGAATAACAATCCAAAGGTGATGGCTTTCTTACTTTTATCTCTGCATTTAAAACCATGTAAGATTTGAAACAAAACTGATATGTAGATATCTCTCAGTACTTTGTCTCTGTGGTGTGTAGCTCATCATTTTTATATACTAGCATGCAGAGAGTGAACTGAAACTAAACTATTCATTTTCAGTCTTCGATCTTCGATCCTAACCTTAACTTTTTGTTAACACATGCGGATATTTGTACTTGTGTGAGCTCTCACACTTGCCTACATGGACTCTGACAGTGCATGTGTGAATCTCTAAATACTAAATACGTAGGTACTTGGATCTCATCCATGCGTTACTTACGTAATAAACAGTCTCCGAGTACATATTATTTTATGCATACTTTTCCAAAGGAATATCGTAATTCATAATATCCATATTATGAGACCAACTCATAATATCCTCAGTTTACTATTTACTACGATTTTTTTTTGTGGCTCAGTACAACTCCGTGTGCTGGAAGTATATTAACAAAAGTTTGTTTACCTTCAGCTATTTTCATTTTACTTTTTCTTTAGCTTTGCCAACTACACACGATCAGCATCAGGAACTTTCCTGGCCATGAATAAATATAGATCAATTAACACTCTCAAGTCCATTTCATATGCTCTTTGGAAAATACTACGAATGTATCAGTATATTCAATCGCTCTGTATAGGATTTCGTGTAGTTATTGACTTTAAACTTGGTTATTTTATGGGAAGAGACTGAAATTTACACGGTAGTTCTCATCTTCATCTCACACACGCTTCTTCCTAATCTGAATCTATAAATTATGAATATAAATTCACTGCGCACTATATGCACTAGCTCAAGTCATTGGCAACTTGATATATTTTTTTCCTGGTCGAATCCCTCAAGTGGAACTTTTACCATTCTCATTTTCATTCTCATCCGGATTCCTCATTCAAATTCATAAATTAACATGAAACATTTTCATTTAAAAGTATTATGATGTCAGTCACAGTCTGTATAAAATAATGAAAAATAATAGTTTTAGTAATTCATCTTCTGCGGGTAATCGAGTGAGAGTTTTGAATTTTCTACAAGCATTTCAATTCAAATTAAGAATGTATGTATATACTAATTTGTTTTAAAATGAAGAATTTTACACTCGGTTACATAAGTTTTGAGTTTGAGTTTTACTTTCCGTGTCTGCTCAATGCATGTCCAAGTATTTTGAGGAGATTTTAATGTACTTACTCCCTTTGTATGAAAATGAACTTAAATCATTACCAAAAAGGAAGGGCAGAAAAGAAGAAACGAAATGTTTTATTTTGTAATTCTTCAAGTTGCGTGTCAAGTGCAAACACAAGAAGAATAGCAGTCAAGTGGAAATGTTTAAAACTTTGTAAAATTTATACTCATAGGAATACAACAAGATTTTCCCATTATAGATTTTAATTGCTCTTCGGAACCTCTCAAACTCGAGAGAATTCCGTCTATATTCATTAACTTGGTTGGTGTAGTTGTTGAGGCACGATATAATACGATTGTGAGTGCGGTTTTCAACTCGTTCTAACTCTCTTTTTTGTTTAAACAAAAATGCAAGAGAAAAAATGAATCATGAATTTCAGTTTTTTGTATGTATATTTTCAACATGCAACAGTTTTTATCATCTTTGTCATCGTCAAATACATGCCAAATTTCCTCGTGTATTTATTTATACACTTTTTGCTTTAATTCTAGTTTTTACTTAGTATAGATAATTGAGGAAAAAAACACGCTTGAAAAAAAACTGTTTAGTTCTACCTGTGTATTTCGAATTGCTCTGACTTTGCGCCATGGGCGGTATTTGTTTGTGATTACATAAAATTATAATTTTTTCCTTGTCATGATGGACGACTGAGCAAATGGGCATTACATTGGCTATCCAGATAATAATTTAATTACTAAATATATTTGTTTAGAGTTTAGTACGTAGCATGACGGAGGATGAGAGATCGAGTGCGGGTGCGTAGGTGGACTTTGTCAATCATGTTGTGAATAATTTGAATTGGAATTTGAAAAAATTAACATTATTCGGCTTATTTATTGTGGTTTTTTCATTGTGTGTATATTTCACATACGAAAACGCTTATTCGATTCCCCTACAACGAGAGAGTGATCGAGAGTGAGTAATAGAACGACCTTGTGCAAAAACTGCTACATACTTACATTCACATGCTTAATATTGAAACTATTATGAAGGATGTCTAATCCGTGTGTTGAAGAGTGTACCTTTGATTTTGATAAAAAGATACACACACACACACAAACAAACACATGCACAGTTTATCATCATGTTGTTTGCAACGTCCAAGAATCAAGACACGATGTACCAAAAAAATATAATAATAATAATACACAAACAACCCACCCACAGTCATATTATTCAAATTTACACACACTGGTTTTGCTTTTGGATTCCCCCTCGGCTTCTTCGTTTAGTTCATGTCGTATTTCTTGCATGTAGACAAAATATCAAACTACTCTGTCGATATCGATGTGGATGCTCATTAGACATTCAGTTCAGTGTGTTGGTTCCTGTCTCTTTGTGTTTCAAATCAATGTTCTAATATTCATTTCAACGTCAACTTCAAATCAAACGCTGCTGAGGAAATGTAAAATATTCCATTTGTGAGTTGAAAGTGTCCAAAACGTTGTGTAATAATTAATTTTATATTGGATATTCAAAGCGTATGAATATTCTCTAAAACATGCTTGGAACATGCTGAAATTCTAAATATACCCAAAATCTATGGTAATTTACATTTTTCCTTATAAATTCAAAATAACAATTCGGTTTCTCAATTTGTCATTTGCGATTGAAATGGTTCGAGTTGAGAATGGGATGGATGGATTGTGGGGTGTGGCAAAGCAGTGAATTTGCCGATAAAATGGAATGAGAATATACCTGTGCTTACGATATTTCTCTTGGCTCGGGAGACTTTCTTCTGGCTTTATAGCTAGTACTTATTGCCAGGGATTTTTTCATTGTGTGCATATATATCTGTACAAATACAGACAGTTGATTTCTAATCAAGGGTTGAATGAAGGAGAGAGAACACGAGTTTGTTCATGTTGTTTGTTGTTTTGTTCATCAATTTTTTCCCCCTTCTTTCTTTATCAACTGGGGATATCAACTGGAAATGACACGACACGAGTTGAAGCGTAGGTAGTAAATAGTAAATAAAAATACATGGGTATGGATATGTATTGTATTTATTTTCTGGCCAATCTCAAAGGGTTCAAGTGGAATGAGTATGAGAGAGAGAGAGAGAGGGGGGGAAGAGAGGAAGAAAAAGACTATTAGACAAGAGACAAGCAAATTAATTTGAGTGCGTGAGCAGTGAACAAAAACCTGACAATAAACTATCGAAACTTGAAAAGGCTCAAGATGTACGACACATTGTAAATATAAATCTCTGTACGTACCATATACGTACAAGTGTGAGTGCCTTGTTGTTTTCTTATTCGATGCTTCCAACAACCGATTTATTCTTACCCAGCTCATCCTCATCCTTCGTAAAAGTTAAATTCCTTGTCTATAGTAAATCTTTGGTTCTTTCTCAATTCTCGTGAGCTTTTGCTCACATGTAGGTACACAAGTACAATAGATATTATACGTGACATTTTTTTATATACAGAAGGTCTGTTGAGATTCTGTCTTGACTGATGATTGTGAATCATTTGTAATAAATTTCAACCGTTTTCCAGTACACATAATCTTAAAAATACCGATAAAATTGTGCAGATTCACTCTCAGTTTTGGATTAGGGCTCTCATTCGAATTCAAATTCACAAGAGAATCAAACACGATGTAATGCAGTGCATTACATTGACAAAATGTTTCAGCTTGGCTGCATCCACACATTTTCTAGTTCCGTGTCTGTTTTCTGTTTTCTGTTATGGGACGGGAAATAAGTTCTTGAAATTTCCAGTCTCCAATCTTGACTCTTGATTTTTTTTCCTTCTATTTCTCATTGAGCTTCAGGACTGCAATTGAAAAATTGAAAGATGAATGTAATATGCACAGAGCACAGAAACACATGTGAAACATAAACAGTCGTCCCATTTCCCCCATAATATTTTGAGGCCAATCTAATAAAGTGATAATAGCTAATACGTTATGCATAATACATGGGTTTTTATTTATTTTTTATGCCAGTGTGTGTGTGTGTGTGTGACTTTCAAAAGGAGAAAGAGAAATGAGCGTGGGTATCAAGAAAGAAAGAGTACATGCACACAAACACAAACACGGGGTATGAAATGGGATGACATTGGCAGTCAAGTTCTCTCTAGTCTACAGTGTCTACGTTTTTCTGTTTTGTTGTGTTGTAGTTGTGTGTCGTTTGAGCTCAAGATTGTAGGTGGATGTGAGTTTGATAAATACTCGAGATATTTTCAATATCTCTTCAGAGATTGTACACACACACACACACACACACACACACACTAACCAGTTGGGTGTGCGTCAAGATCGTCAAGAAAAACCTTTGGCTATGAGTGCTATGACTTTTCCCCGTATATGTATGAGTATATATGGAGAGCATATATATCTGTAGAGACAGTATAATAATAATAATAATATGATGATGATGATTATGAATATACATTCTAAATTCTGAAAGACTGCACAAAGTTGTGAAATAAGGCGATCTCGCCTACATATGAAATACTTTTTGAATTTAACCTCTACCTTGTTCCCTAAATGGGCAGTCAAGAAAAAGTCCAAGAAATAGAGAAGGAGAGAGAGAATCACACAAACACATACATCCTTCAACTTTTAAAAATGTGTGTGTAGATAGAGGAAAAAAATGCATACGTATGAGTTTCGATATTGCATATTGAACGTACTGTCAATTTTAATGGGTGCTCAATTAACTGAAACGCACTATATCTTTCATATTTGACACAATTGCCCATTGTCTCTTCACCTTTTAATCAGTCATGACGGAACCTTTTAATTTTTTTAGTTGGCCCAAATTACTCATTCCTCACGATATGAAAACCACACGAGTGGCGACGACATTTCGTTACTCAACCACTTTGATTGAAAATAATGAAATAATTTTTATAGTGTATTATTTTTAAATTATATTCGGTAAATAATTAGATTTTTTTAAAAAATAAATAATAATAATTGAGATGAGATGGGGAGAAGTCCACATGGGCATTGAGATTTTGTTGGGAGAATGTGGAGGAGAGTAGAAAATGAAAAAACTTGTCATTTTTCAGTTTTGGATCGTAAATAAAATATGCAATGATGCAAATTCCAGCTTTTGTACGTTACAAATTGAGTCATGATGAAGAAAATAGAATGAGAGGAAAAGAGAGGCAGAGGAACTCCAAAGAAATTCTTTTTTTTAACAATTTGCCATTTAAGAGTTGGGAAAAGGGTGAGACTGAGCGACGGGAACATGGGGGAATTTTTCAGAGAGAGAAGAGAGTCTTCATATCTAAAAGTTTTATCGTTTCTCGTATTGCAAAGTTGACGATAAGGTTAGAAAAAGAACCATTTCTTGGCACACTTAGTCGTGTCTTGCGTTTCTACGTTTTTCAGAGACTTCAAAATTATACCAGGAAGTCTGTGAGAGAGAAAACCTGTGCAACAAATCTCTCTTTACATCCACATGGAAATGTAAATGCATGCCCTGTCAAGAAAAAAAAAATTCTATCCAAAACTTTAACGGGCTATAAATGCACTTATTTGGCTTCACTAAATAAATGGGGTTTCACTTAGCTGTATGAACCAGAAGCCATCATAAATTACATTTTTACTAATAATCTTGAGAATCCTCCGTCAGTTACGACACGCTAGAAAATTTCAAGCTCCTTTGAGTTTTCAAAGTACCAGTTAGAAACGGATAAAATCTCATGTGTTTTCCAAAATGAATAAAATACTCAACTCCAAAATCCCTGTAAAAACATGGTAATAGGTTTTAATGAAGGAAATTTTTATGTCATTTCCAGATAATAAAACAAGAGACGAGCTCGGATGGATTCAATTTTCTTGCAAAGGACAGAAAATAATTTATCTTCGCTCAGATCATCCGGACAAGAACAAAGTCACGGAGGACTCAGGGAAAGTGGGGTGAAAAATGAGACTGTTCCAGCATGGAAACTTCCATTGACTTCCTCATTAATTGGAAATAGTCGAGGACAACAAGGACATGATGAGGATCATCCGAATAAAACGCCCCTTCCGAAGAAAGTCACAATTTCTCCGGAATTGGCAGAAGATGAAGCGACGGCTCAATTAATTCAAATCCTTTTACCTTGTATCATTTGTAATCGGACTTTTAGTCCAGAAGCACTTGAAAGACATGCCAAAATCTGTACGAGTGTCAATGAGAAAGATCCTCGGAGACCAAATCGAGGGAAATTCGACTCATCCGAACAACGAAAAAAAGATACGAGTGAGTTTGTTTGGTTTTTTTCTTTATTATGCCTCTTACAATGGGGAAACATGTAAGTTAAATATTTAAAACAATTTCTTCCTCTTGGGTTTTAGGATTAGCAGATTTCGTCCCGCCACCCGAAATCGACTCAAATGGAGAATTGGTTCGTAGTGGGAGTCGACGGTTTCGAGATAGTTTTTCACGTGGCTCCAAGAATAGAACGAGTTTGGGAAAAACATCTACCGCCCCAGTTATCAATTTCAATACAAATCCAAATCTACATATTCAACCGATAACAACAGTAACAGCAACAACTATGGCGACGACGACGACGACCGTACCGAGTTCCAGTTTAATTCCGACATGGAGAAGAGGTCTCACTCCCATCTCACCCACTAAACCCCAAGTAGAACCGACTAATAAACCGTCCATGGAACAACCATACGAAGACAATTCAGAGTTTGGTTCAGATGAGTCTCAAGATGCCATTTCAAATGCGGGTGGTCATCTCCCACATTATGCTCGAGCTTTGAGTCCATCGGAAGACTGTCCTTACTGTGGACGGAATTTCGGGCTGAAAGCATATGATCGTCATTTGAAATTCTGCAAGGAAATTTTCGTTCGGAAACAATATGACATTCAACCAGTGCCGAAAGAGAAGGAACAAGCTTTAGAGAGACAAGAAATCCGTACGAAATATCGGCAAATGAAAGGATCCACTTCCTGTGGGAGTTTGAGAGGGATGTCCCCACCCAAAGATTTCCCATCCATGATGGCCATGAAATTTTATGGGTTCATGAATAAAACGTTTAATCGAAATAATAATAATAATAGTAATAATAATAATTTTAAGAAATCCAATGAGTCTTTAACAACGTCCTGCTATGGGGATTACACGAGAAGTCTTCAAAGACGAACTTCCCCTGCACCGACGTCCATCATGGCCAAATCAACTGGATATGGATTTCAAAGATCAAATAGTACTTGTCATTCAATGAGCCAATATAATTCCAACTCTAATTCTAATTCTCATACCAATTCGAAAATCTCCCCAATGAGAGTCAATACAACATCAAATATTCCAAAGCAAACCAAGTCAATAGAGAATTTAAATTTGAATTTGGCCAGCGTTCAGTCTTCAGGTTACGGCCAGCAGTATTCTAATAATAGTTTGATGGGTGTTGGCAATTCTTTTACGAGAAATTCAAAGGCACGCTCGAGTCTTCATAAAAACTTTTTTCGTAACTCCGGGAAGAGAGCTGAACCAGAGGGAGTGGAAAATACATCCTCCTCAGCCTCTCCCAACGCACTAATAATAACTCCAATGAGCTTTTGGAAAAAAGAAGGAAAAACTTACAACGGCTCAGCCGGGATGATCCCAACTCTACAGCATCAACAACATTCACAACAACAACAGCAAGCTCTTCTCAACAACTCGACTTCAAATAATACGTTAATGATGATGATGAATCACAATAATAATACACATAATAATCATTCACAAAATCATCATAATAATTCTATTGGTCCTGGGGAGCATCATTCAGTCAAAAAAGGGATTTTGTTAACCTCTGACCCACATTATGATCCATATGAAAAGGCAGCAAGACAATTTGAAGAATTACTCAAATCCCAACCTGCCAGGAAAAATAATAAACAACAAAGTAGAAAAGTTGGACTTGATCGGGCATTTCGAAGTGTCGTACCCGAATTCAGTCCCGAGTCCTCACAGTCACAAGAAAAAGAGCAAGGACAGGAAAATCATGAGCTGGGATCTTCACTGAGCACAACAACAAGGACAAACAATCATATTAATAATAATAATAATAATAATAGTAAATCCTCAGCCATAAATAATCACAACAATAGTAGCAAGTATGCGGATTTTAATCATCCAAATTCAAACGACTATTGGGATCAAGTTCTTCAATCCAATCATTTCAAGTCCTCAACTTCCTCCTCTCAGGAAACTCAAGAAGATTCCCAAGCTGTTTCCTCTGACAGTGACAACAGTAAATCCCGTGCTGTGTCAAATATTAGCAGTGCTGACTCCGCTTTTAGTCGGTAAGTCTTCATTATGTAACATTATTCATGTTTGCATGAGAATTAGTTATTAATAGTGCGTGCAAATTGCAAATTACAAACTACTTGCTAGCATTTATTTGGCATGAAACATTGGCCACCCAGAAGTGAATATATAGAATAGCATATATGATACAGATTCAAGATGCATTCCAAAAATTAAATGGTATTGGAGAAAACATTTTCATGGTGCAGAGAACAAAAAGAAAAATACATTAAATTTGTTCATTCAGTTTTTTAATCTCATTTGTTTTGGCTTTCTTACCCGGAAATGAGAGCCAGCCTGTGATTTAGCAGACAGAAGATAATTTACTATGGTATTTTCATACCGCTTATAAGATTAAATGAGCAATTCCATGGAATTTAATTCACTTTCTCTCAACTGTGTGTATTTACCTGAGCCGTGAATGTTGGAAGACTTTAATAGGATTATGTTTGACAATCAGCATGAATTCGTTTGACTCAGTAAAAAAAATATGAATGAAATTGGACAAGATAAATTTTTAACATGATATGATAATACCTAAAAAAAATACCTGCTTCTGTGAGTATTTTGCACTTGTAACAACGAAAATTGCATGACAAATGATAAAATAGCTAGACTTGTGAATAAATACCGACGAGGATTTTAAAAGACACTTGACTTTAAATTTCTACATATATAGTGGTTTGTTGATTTCTATTCTCCATTAGAGAAAACAGTGTACTAAAATCTACGTAGGTATATGTACGTACTACATAGTACGTTTTTGAATAGTTACCAGTATAGGTTTCCGAGTTTAGATTAAAAAGTGAAATGGTTTGTGCATGGATTAGTCCTAAGTTTTAAGCCAGACGAAGGAAAGCCATTCATCATTCTAGGATGAATAGGAAAAGGGAAAAAAGGGAATAGAAATGACACTATATGCACAAAAAACTATAGAGTTCGAGAGAGAGGAAACAAATATTTCACCAACAGACATTCCTTTTTCAGGTTATTATTATCTGATTGCTATATTGCTACATCTTTTCTTAAGAATGCCATTCCTATTTTCCATCTCCCCAGAACGCTGCACCATACCAAAAAAAATTCGGCTGCATTACATTATAATGCGCTGTTATTTTTATTCTCTCTTTCTGACTGCGGAATGCAGATAGTAGATCAAAGCAATGGAAAATCTTGAAGTTTTCCTACTCCCACAGAAATGCATGAATGTAGACAACGCTCTAGCCTCCATGGATTTTGTTTTCTTTTTAAGATTTGAGAGCTCCAAAGATATTTAGTTACTAATTGGAAATACTCGAATGTACATTCTTCATTCCATAATATAATGATTTCTTTTTGTGTATAGCATACAAATTGTAGGAACAATTATATATTTATAATATTTTTAATTTACTTATGTAGATCGGATGTTGGAGCGGATCTAGAATTTGAGAGACTGGAGAGTCTAATGAACATTGGAGATGTGCCACCATTATCATCATCATCAACCAAAGCATCCACATCCATTTTACCCTCTGTCGTCATTGGACAGTCACATACCAAAAATAATCCAAATAATCCAGTATCAACACGACAATCCTCGATCAACACAGTCTTTTCGCCGTTATCAACTCTGGACACTTGTGGAGACAAAATCCATAGTACGACAACAACTCATACTGGGACAAAGATGACTACACCAACAACAACTCCAATACTACCCCTTTTGTCCCAATCAAAGACTCAGGATATGAATCCGAGTTCAATTTTGAGTAATCGTCAACAAATTGGAAATGATAATGCGAGTAGTAGTAGTAGTAGTGCCCTTGGGAAATTCTGTCATGGGTGTGGATATCAATATCATTCTATAACTGCACGATTTTGTGGAGAATGTGGAGAACGAAGAATCACACGCGTTTAGTATTTGTCTTATCAATCACTGTACATTTTCGTATAGGTATTTTTATCGTTGGAATTGAAATAAATTGAAATGGAAACAAAATTATATTGATTTTTTAATTCTTGATGAATTTAAAATCGTGTGTGCTTCATACATAAAAAAATTATTTCGTAAATATGTATTAGTAATCCATATAGTACCAAAATATTGTACGGGTTGTTTTTTTAAAAGTAAGATTTAACTTTAAAACATGTGTACATTATAATGTTTTTTTTCCGAATTGTAATTATATAAATATATATATTTACACATTTACGCATGTGAAATATGTGCTATACTTATATATAGATGATACATTTAGCTATATAAGTAATGTTCTTTTTTCAGCGTTTTTCACTTTTGTCAGAGCTATAATAAAAACTTGATAATATACTAAGGTATACATAAAATTAAATATGCGGTATAAATATAATTGATGAGTGAAAGTCTACATAATTGAAGATGCCTTGTTGTGGTTATATTGCAGCAGATTGAATTACAATCTATATTATTATTGTTATATATATATATATATAGTATCCTTGAATGATAATGTGCATGAGTGGACTATTAATATATTATATATTAATGTTTTCTTGTTGAATAATTTATTAACCAAGCACTGATTTTCAAACTAATATGTATAAGTATTTCCAAAGGACATTACATGCCTACCTAATATATATATTTAATAGAAAATAGCTTAGGAAAGAGAACTGACGAACTTTTCCTTTCAGAAATATCATCAGTGCTCATTTGAAAATCATCAGGAGTGTGAAACGTGTTTTAAGTTAAAATTTGTAACTATTTAATCGGATCATAAATGTAACTAAGGCTAAAATAGAGTAAAAAAACGTTTTTCTGGTCCATTAATCGTGATCTTATGTGACTTAATATGTCTAATAAATGTAAATAAATATGTATAGGTGCATTGTTATCAATTATTCACTCCGGCAATTCAATGTATACTTAGCGTTGTAATCCATTAAAAAATAAATTGAAATGAATCTACTAATTCGAGTGAATCATATACAATTTCATACAAATATATGTAATACGAGTAGAAAAGGTGCGATCTATTGACCTAAGATTATCATTAGTATATATATACCTTCATAATATGTATTGTGTGTGCAAAAACGGATTTAATTAAAACAACATTTTTTAATATTCAATTCTGCCAATTTGTATACTGTTTATTCGTTTATACTACAAGAATTTAAACAAATTAACCAACAACAAGAGACAAAGCTACATTCTAACATAATTAAACTTAGAAAACCAAAAGAAAATAAAAGAAGATTTCCATGCACCGGTTGTATAGTTAACTAGAAATGAAATTTACATATCCATATTCTTGAAATTACTGAGTATCATGCATTGAGAAGTTTTTTAAATAATAAATAAGAAGATTAAATAAAATTAAATAACTTGTTGTGACTAACGATTCGGAGGAGGAAGAGACTCTTCGTGGAAATCTGATTGCCTTTCTGACTGGTATCAATGTGCTCAAATCAATTTGTTGAAACTCGTTCAGCGAATGAAAATCCGGCCCTGTGGTAGTATTAACTGGAACTGGAAATAATGACATATAACTCCGAGTGCCATTGGCTTCAATCCCATGAATTGCATAGGCATTGAAAAATGAGACTTGGGGCGGAAAATATGTCGCAGGAACTTGGACACTTCCGGTCCAAGTTTTTGCCGTTTCATTGATGACAGTTTTATAATTTAGCAATGTCCAATTCATATGGGTCGGGTGCCGTACACCTTCCAGGTAATATACTATATTATAAAATATAAATCACTCTATATAAACCATACCATCAAATAAAATGTACAAATAATTAATTTTTTTGATAGACACTACATTTTTTTTTTGAAAGAAATATTATGAACTTTCACCTAAATAATGTCCGTGTGGACCAAATTCAAGCTCAATGTAGTTCTCAAAAGCCCCGAGAAAGAAGACTTCGACAACCTATAATGTTTTAAAACAAATAATCAGAAAACATTAAAAGAAATGTTTCCGTCTTCCTCCTATAGTAAATGATCATTTAGGAAATCACTAAAATCACATGTTATTTTTGTCTCGCCTCAAATTCCCAAAGCCCGTCAAATCTGCCCTCAGTTCCGTTTGGCCTGGGATCATCATAGTACGGAGCTTCGATTTCAATCAATAGACTTGTGTCATTATCTGCATTTGATGAAAAAGATATACGAGTTGTTGCAAACTCAGGAAGGGAAACATTGTCCCATGTTGTGGTGATTTCATAGTGCAAATCACCAGTTGATCTATCCCGAGAAAATCAATTATTTTAATCAAAAAATGTAATTCATAAACTTGAATAAATATCACAAGGAAATTACACTTACGATTTTATTCCAGCTACCAGTAGAATTACGAAAATCCCAACAAAAATGCACAAATCCAGAGTCTTCATTTTTTATTTAGGAAAAGGTTATTACGAAAAAGTACTATATATGTATACGAACTGCGTGTTTAGAATCCTAAAACAAATATGGATCTCTGATGAACCTTTTCTCGCTGTATTAACTAATGAGTAAGTACAATGACAACGAAACAGATATACATAGTTTAGCGAGGCACTCTCACATGAGTAGGTACAATTACAGATAACGAGAAAAACATTTATCAGTGAAATCCGCCATATGCAATGCGCATTATGCATATATATGCATATATATTATAGAAGTCAACAACCTATACTAATAAATATGAAAACGACAAAATCTCCCTTCTGTGTATACTCCATAGTCTATATACTTACGTAGTTTACCTATTACTGATGACAAAAAAACTGCTCGAATCTTTATGCAAAACTCGAAATGATTTCATGGAGTGTGCAACTGGTTTTTTTTGTGTTGAAGAATTTTCATGAACGGTCATGTTTTTATTTTTCTGCTTTTTAAGTTATTGTGTTTTCTGCACTTTGATAACATTTTCATAATATAACATTAATTTTATCATAATTTATAATATTTTTTTAGCTCACGATTACCAACCAAAATCAATTTCAAAATTTAACGGCATAAATACTTCATATTTAATTTGTAATAATCTTATATTTTAGCATTATTATATAGCGTGATGAACTTGCATACATATAACAGCATCGTATTATTTTTATATATTCTATATTTGTATATAGGTAATAAAGTTTTACTATAATGAATGTAATTGTAACAGCATATTGTAATATTTTCTCCTTTCACTGCTAACAATAATAATAACGATATAATGTATTCTAATATTCAGGAATAATAATGAAACCGAAACTACCGTGTTTACGTTCACTATAGTTAAAAAAACATGTGCTATAACTATAATTAAACTACCGTAACGGATCAGTAAGTACAGTCTATTTATGAAAAAAAAAAAAAACAAAAACAAAAACACAATTGTAACTAATTATTAAAACAAAAGAGTATAATACTTACTGCAAATTTAACAAATTTGAAATATATTACTATATATTAACTCGAATTAGTCTAACAGAATTTAAATCATTATTTATTTTTTATCCTATTTCACGACACCGATTACTTCGAAGTTCGAACTGTATGTAATAATATATATATATGTATGTATTTTTTCTATGTATAATGAATGAGCCAGTCAAATAAAATCATCTTTGACCTCCAGAACTGTTTGTTTCCAGATGAACACATCAATTTCCTGTATACCATCAATAGGCTGAACAACTAAATTGTTTGGGGTTTCTTTTTCAAAAGCTATTTTATAGAGATATATTATATGTACATGTATTTCATAGTTATCATATTTCATGTATAATTTATTGTTAAATATGATTATTTCAAACTGCTCAATTCTAAATTTGTTTTCATCTATTAAAAGCCTACATTTTAGATTCCTTACAAGTAAAAGTTCTACTTTCTACAAATACATAATATGTGACTCTGAGAAACAAAAAGACACTCAAGCTACCATCATTTCTACGACTTCTGCATTTGGTTTACATTGTCTTCTATGGCAAACTATGAGAGCTCGAGTGTGCCTTTTTCACTCTCGGAGTCACATATACGAAATAAACTGTTACCCCATTCTTACACTTCATTTGATTTTTTTTTTAAATTAAAAAACAAAGACAAAACAAAACTTTGAAAATACTTGGAAAATTTGATCGTAATTGCTTCAAATAAATTTCAATTTCAAATTGATACACATACATTACAATGTAATGATTACATTATAGAACAATATTTTTTATCAATATGCAAATTGCAAAGAGTCAAGGATAAAATAACGTATAGTCTTAAAGATTATTCAGAATTTCCATTGGCACAAAGCCCTCTCATTTATATATATTTACTAAAAACAAAAAAAAAACAAATAAATATACTAAATACAGATTTAATTAATAATAATAGCATCTCGCATGTACGCACCATAAACACCGGTTGGTTATAAGAAAGTTATATTTTTATATAATGTACATATATAATATATATATATATCAGAATATATCTTTATAATATTGTATAATCTATATAGAATAATGATACTACAACATAGACATATTATCCTTTAACAACAAGCTACATACATTTATATATATTTATTTGATTCTTAATTCTAATGACTGTCATAATAAAAAATATAATAAAGATTTAATTAAATATAACTAATTACGCTTCACAATGTCAGCTTTCTGAACAAATTCAAGTTGGGCGTAAGTACCAATATTTCCACCATTGGCAGGGCCAGAAGTCACAGGTGAGAATTTCGATGTGGACGACGAAATTGTGCTATTTTGACTTTGTTTTCCACAAGATGTGGATTGTGGCAAGTGGTGCTGAATTTGTGGTGCTAGAATTGATGTATACGTAACTTGTCCATCTTCTTTACTACTACTTGATTTTCCAAACTTTGGTTTACTGTACATATTTTGAGATGGTTGCAGAGGTACGAATATTGGATAAGAACCTTGTTTTTCAGGAGATTCTTCGATGCGTGAAAGGATATTGGAAGAATTTGTTGGTGTGACTGCTGTGGCGGCCGCCGACGTGGATGTTGTGACGGTTCCCGTGGAACAAGAGGATAATGATGATTGAGTAGATGTAGATGAGGAACTGGATAAATTGAGCGTTATAGGAACAGACCGCTCGGCTGGGGATAAAGGCGCTTGTTGTTGTTGGCTCTTAACACTAATACACGACGTGCTGCTACTATTACTATTATTACTTGCGGTACTCAAATTTGAGCTACTGCTGAGACTTCGACTCAAACTTGGAGGTTCACTGTTACTATTATTATTACTACTTTGGTGGGTATTACTAAAATTAAATTTGACCGGTGTTACATTTTCGTTGGCCTTGACAACAAAAGGCGTAGTTGGACTGATTACAGAACTTGAATTGATAGATTTGACAGGAGGAGAACTCGCACTACTTTTATAATTATCCAAAACATTTTTGGGATTTATCGACTCGGTAACTCGATCAGATTTGAATTTGTCATTTATTGTTGCTGCGGATGGTGGTTTCGTACTACTCATAGTAGTGGAGATGGTAGAAGTGTTAGCAGTAGAAGAACAAGTAGTGGTAATCAATCCCAATGGTTTACTCAAGTCCATGTCAAGGTAAGCCCCATCATCATCGAGCTCTTTTAATTTCTTGAGATCAAGCCCGGAAATACGAGCCAGAATTGAATTTCCAGAGTCCAGGAAACCAGCACACTCAGCATGACTCTTATGGTTCTTTTGAATTGAAATTGAAATGGGAGCGGATGTTGCATAAGCACTCCCACTCCCACTGAAATTGGCACTAAACGAAGATGACTTAGGAGTATCAGGGGTATCGACAGTCGGCGGTGTTTCACTACCCACTAGAGCTCGAGGACAAGGACTTATTTGCAATGCTGTTCCAGAACCAGTTGAGGAAGAACTACTCAAATTCCCTCCAGGCCCAGGAAGTGATCGTTTCCGACTCTTTTGTTTATTATGAGTAAAGTCGAGTTCCATCAAATCTGAATCCCCAGATTCAGATGCTTGGTGATGGATTTGAGGATAAATGTTACTACTACTCGGCCCTACATTGCCTTGTCCAGCAGTTACTGGTTGTGAAGGAACAGGGAATTTTGGTACGGGCCAACGACCAGTCGACCCACTCCATGAACTTGATAATGGTGTTCCAGATCGATTCGTGGGTGCTCCCCCCATTGATGTAACAGCTGAAATGCCGCCACTCACATTTGATGGATTGACTATTTTACGTGGAGGTTGCTTTGAGCCGACAGACATTGCCCTTGTACGGAAAGTCTCTTGAACTGCTTCCAAACGATTCTTCCCAATCCGACTTTTGCCTGTTGATGATGTATCCGAACGAGAGCCCACCGAGTAAGCTCGAGCTGGTCGCATAGCAATGCTTCCATCTTCAAAATCATCAGATTGTAAATAAGAACTGACTTTTTCGAGAGGATAATCCGATGAGGGGGTCCCACTTTGTACTGACTCACTACTCGCTGGGGACATTCTTCTCATATCTTCAAATATTCAAATCAAACAAAGGACAAAAATTATTTTTAAAAGATCCAATGCTTTTCATATAGGTAAAAGGAATTTTTTTTGTAAGACCGCCCAAATACCAGTATATATGAAATTTGTGAAAAAAGAAACTTACCATCATTGCTCAGATTAAGCTTCCTGGAAAAGTCCATGTCGAGATATTGGTCGTCCAAACCCGTCGTCGAACCACTGTTAATCAAAAACAAATATAGTTAAGTAAATAACCCATGAAAAATGCCTCCTTTTTCACAAATTTAAAACACTAAAATTCAAAGACTTCTTGTCATAGTTATATTAATACACACACACACACACACCTATATTGTAGATTTTCCCGAAATCAGATAGGCCTAGTTGTCTACTATTATATTTCGATTCTCCTATCCAATCATATCCGATTTTCACCAAAAAGGTGACATATTTTGAAGTAGGTACAACAAATATGGTGCAATAATATTTGCATGACAGAAAAATGTAGTTATTACCTATGAGAATGTTGTCCCGGTATCATGGGTACGTATTCATGGTCTTCAATTAAAATACTAGAATTTCGGCTGTGAGAGACTGACAGTTTCCCATCGGATTTGACGCTTCCAATTCCACCACCACCAGCTGGAAAAAAAATCAACAACAACAACATTTCAATTTTTTTCAATGCAAACACAAACATTCTATTCAGTAATATCAACGTTTATATGAAACTAACCTGGACTCATGGGCATATAGGCATCATAAGGTGACATGGGGCTTTGCATTTCCATGTAGCTCGATGACGGTGTCCCATTGACTGTACCAATTGACGTCTCAACATACTCGCTCTGATCTGGATGAATTGGAAGCGTTAAACTATGAATACCCGGTTGAACATCACTTGGATTCCATGGCACGTAGGACTCATCTTCCTGGCTTTTCGAGTAGACACCTCCGCTTATTCCGCCTCCACTGTTATTATTGTTATTATTATACTCGTCCATGGAGAATGAACTGGAAGCAGAATCAGTAGAACACTGCGCCAGCCCCGCTGTACTGTAGCACGTGATTGACGGTGTAGGCGTGTGAATCGGAACTGGTGGGGACATGCCTGAAATAGCCCGTCTTTCAGTTGAGGATGACGACATACTCTCTGTTCTCATTCGCCCCATACCCATTGAACTATCCACAGAATGTATTCTAGGCATTCCCCCAGGCGGTGTAATACTATGAAACGAACCCGAACGAGGACCTGTTCTCGGTTCATGGTATGTCCAGGTATTCGTTCTGTCACGTTTCGGGATCTGCTCGTCCTTGGAGTAATTCTGCCAAGCTCTACAAAGTTGGGGGAAAAAAAAAGATTAAATTACTATTCAATTTTTTTAATAAATTATTTGCATTATTTAAATTTAGTTTGGATAATGTTTTTTTAAAAACCAATGCAACTTCTAAACACACAAATCAAATGCATACAACTATTAGTTGACAACATAATGTTGTCCACATTTTTCAGTAGATCGGAATTTGATTTATCAAATTACCTATAGTCATGCAGACAGAGGCATTTGACATGAAAAACAAATTAGCTTAGTCATTTTCACATGAATATTAAAACGAACTATGATAAAACAATTCAAAATATTAAAAAAAATGATGGAAAAATTCTTTCGTCATTTGAAACTTGCTAAATTCCCAATCTTCAATGAATGAATGAAAATATATTGGACTATGTAAATGTAATATTTGTCCACATAGCTAATTATATGTACTGAAATATAATCTAAATTTCCGAGAATTTCACTAATCGTCATGTTTGTTGTTATGTAGAAAGAGACTATACGAGAGAGAAAGAGGAGCAGTCAACAAAATTTCCAAACGAATAATCTTTATTAACAGCTCATACTTGGCAGACTCGTGGTAAATAACAAGTTCATCATCATCCAGCAGGAGTTTCAATCTAGTTGAAACTATATGTGTAAGTGAATATTGAATAACACGAGAATTGAAACAAACAACCTCGTATATTACATTGGCCTCTTATCAGAACATTTCATAATCACAGTTTATCTTTTACTTATTCACACAATTCGAATTTCAAACAGCTTTAGTTTGTTTCAATTATTATCAAATTGTATGTGCATGCATGCTCGCTCCGAGTATTTAACTTCAGAACAATAATCGTTACAGCTAATACATGAATAAGAATGCAGCCTTATTTGTTATAGCATGCTGTCATAAAATCCTAAAATTATTAAAGCATCCTTCATAAGGATTCCTTATAATATATAGGTGACGGATTTCACAGGGACATTATATATTATTTAGTAACGGGACACGTATATATATATATTATACTTATATATGTACTAATATATATACGTACATACTACTACATCTTATTACTATGTATAGTCCAACATCCTGTACAAAAACTAAAATTATGCAGTCATATTATAATTTTGAACCAACATACATATTATTATTTACAAGCTTTAGGTTTGACAAACACTTTTTTTACCATGAATCTACAAACTGAAACTTAGGAAAGATGGATGCATCTATATATGTATAAATACATGTAGATAGAGTAGTCCTACATCTATAGTTTTCTACAACTGCTAACAAGTAAAAAGTTGTCAAGACAGGATATCAATATCAACAAGTTCAAATACAAATGCTATCAAACCCTGACATGTTTATGAACTTGGGCTCCAATCCGATTTAGATGATTAGCCGAGGTCACATATAACTGATAACCCAACTACTTCATGATTCTTGGGACAAAATCTCTCTCACAATAATCATAATATTATTATATTAGGATATAAGGTTAAATTTAAATCCCAAAACTGAAGAAATGATACTGAAAAAAATTCTCTGACTGTAATAAAGTCCAGCTTTGAAAATCAAACAAAATATGTCTCACCAATACATCAACATTACTGTGATCCGTCACAACTCGTGTGAAATAAATAATATCATGTATTTATATATTTTACATTCATAAATGTAATACCGATTGATTGAGAAGGCGTTCGTTCGATCATTCCTTTTGACGAATTCCATGGTATTTCTATTTGCATATCAATAGTACTCATCTGCAGACATTTATAATACATCCATTATAATTATGTACGAACTCCACAAAATTTTCAGAGCTATAAGTCTATATAGACTTATCTCTGCACTCCATCAACCGTCAATATTATTATGCAATCCAACTTGTTTGCCTTTTATAATTTCCCAAAATTAATTTAAGAAATATACATATATATCTACGCTATCTAAATGAGTCTCAAATCTTATAAACCGACTGATAGTTTCTCTGAACTTTGTCAAAGTTATTAAAAAATTAATACTTGCATAATTCGAAGGCAACCAAATTCACTTTACTGTAATTCATATGCCAAAGTTATCATCAATTCTCAATTCAATTGAAAATATCTAAAAAAATATCTCATTTTTAGCTATTTAACATCACCAAATCCACAAAAATGTGTTTCAATCTAGATGAATTACCTAGGAAAATGGTATGAATAAAACTCTTTCACAATTACCATGTGTCGACTTAATACACGCATAAGCACTAAATATTATATTTACATCATGAAACAAAATGATAAAACATTGGTTTGTCAAGAAAGTTCCCGGCCTTTTTTGTATTGCATTTTTGGGAAAATGGCAGGGAAATTTCTTGACAACCCAATGCTATAAAAACGACTTTCAATACCGTCTATATAGAATAGAATGTCTAGTTATGAAATTTGTTATGTTCATACATATGAGTGATATGAGACTTCATAAAATAATTCCAGGTACTTTACTATCAGTTTTATTCCTTTTCTCGGCTTTCTTAATTCATCTTCCTCTCTCGTGGAACTACCCATCAGAGCCCCCCCC